>JAGPOY010002491.1:0-14731 GCA_018983105.1 Silene uniflora | reverse complement strand
GATACTAGAAAACCAATATTTGTATCTATTTTACATACAGGTATATGAGCTCATAGATGCAGCTGCATGTCTCCATCCATATGAATTTGATGTTCATTAATCACACACATAACAATAAATGAAAGATTAATGAACATAACATGTCAAAGTGTGTTCTATGAACATTTGTTAGAAATTACAAGGCAAAATGTCCTTGAGCAACATTCATATGATTTGGAGGGTACATCATCATAATTTTGTGTGCGCAAGTAACCAATTATAATACAGAGTAGATTTTATTTTTTATAAATTCTTACCTTACATCTAAGTATTTATCCGAGATTCGAAAAAGTCGTAATCTAAAAATACATACAAATGGGTAAAATAGCTATGTTTTTGTTCAAATGGATCATTTTTCTTTGTGTTTTGAGTTGGTTTAGCAATTCAAGCACCAATGGAATAAGCTCTACATCTAAGCATTTATCCGAGATTCGAAAACGGATGAATTATTACAAGAAACATGCAGTAAAAAGTATCCAGGTATATATTTCTCTATGCTTTAATATGCATCAATTTCATAGTAGGATATGTTAAGAATAAAGAGGATTATGTTATAGATTGCGGAATGACCTTTTAATGGTTTACTCGCACTAACATTGGTATTGTAGAGTGAAGATGGCGATATTATTGACTGCATTGACATTTATAAACAACCTGCATTTGATCACCCTGCTTTAAGGAACCACATTATTCAGGTTCATATTTTACTTTTTCGTTAGTATTATTCAAATTAGAGACGATTATTTAAGCTGGACTTCAACAAATACATGTCTCCCCGGTTTAAAAATCGACAAGTGAGACTAAATATTTAAGCTTCGTGATGAAATTTCTTTACTTTGGGATGTATAGATGAGTCCAAGCCACGAAGAAACAATGGATTCAAAGGCGGTGTCAAACAAGTCTACCATGGAAGAAAAGCCTAACATGATGTTAACATCTCAAGTATGGAGAAAAAATGGGAGCTGCCCCATTGGAACAATTCCTATACGTAGGATCCTTGAAAAACAAATACGCAATCATAGGTTAAGCGAGGAATATGGAAGAAAGGGTCCAAGCTTTCCTTATCAAATTAAGAAGCCTAATGACAATGGTGATTCCAATAATAATATTCATGTGAACCGCTCTGTAAGTTCACGTGTCTTATCTTCTCGGCTTTTCCTTTTATGATATTCTCATATAAGACGTCTTACAATAATGTTAATGTGAGACCTCTCATATAATGGGTCGTTACTATTTTATTTGCCTTATTATTTTACTTTATTGTACATGATTGTCTCGCTAATGTTAATGGTAAATTTTACATCAGCTTGCAATCCTACATACTGAAGGGTTAAACTACATTGGGGCTAAGGCGGACGTCAAAGTTTGGAAACCTTATGTTGAACATGATGATGAATATAGTACCTCTCACATTGCTTTAACAAACGGACCTTACTACGACTATGACAGTATCGAGGCTGGATGTATAGTAAGTGCATCCTCCGGACCTTTCATCATCAATTGATTTTCTGTCCTAGTAATGATATTGTAATGATAGAATGATATTAGGGCATAATATAGTTTCGACTGTCTAGGTGAATCCAAGCGTGTACGGGGATAGAGAGGCTCGAATATATGTATATTGGACGGTAAGCACACACAATTGCATCATTTTCGTTTCGTAGCATCTCATAAAACATTCTACATTTTGGAAGAAATATATGTGACAATTAACTTTGTTAATTATCTTACACAGATTGATGGTTCAAAAACAACAGGCTGCTTCGATCTTATTTGCCCCGGTTTTGTTCAGACCAGTAATGAAATATCCCTTGGTGGCGTTCTTCGATCAATTCCGGTTCCGGGGGGAATTCCATGGATCATGACACTCTACATTTACAGGGTAATAAATGATGACCAACTCTATATGAAATAATGTACTCGATCCAAATGACTCGTTTGTGAGGTCGACACTTATGCCAGATTCCCGGGTACATAAAATGCAGGACCTCGACACGAACAATTGGTGGGTGCAATATCAAGAAGATATCAACATAGGCTATTGGCCTGCAGAAGTATTGCAAAGATTGAGCATAACAGCAGAAACAGTGCAATGGGGAGGTGAAGTCTATAGCTCCAGAATCGGGCATCCGGGTCATACACGCACAGAAATGGGTAGTGGGGAGTTGGGTTCCCCGGATCCGAGTTCGGGGTGGACTAAGAGGATGAGAATTCGTGATTATTCAATGGTACTCAGGTATCCTGAATGGGTTTATAGATATTCAGATGACTATGACTGTTATGCTACATACTTGCTTTGGGAGTATATGCCTGACCCTGAATTTTACTTTGGTGGCCCTGGTAAAGGCTGGCAGAGTTGGCGTTGTACTTGAATTTTGTGTGGTTTGTTCGAGAAATACTTGCGTTCTCCCTACGTCGAAAAGAGGGTTTTACAATTTATAATTCCCTTTTTGGTCATCTTCCCTTGGGTGTAGGAAGGACGTCCTCCGAGAGGGCGCACGTATTTTCTGGTTTGTTCAAGTTGTTAGTTCAAGTTTGAGTATCTTTAGTTTTCACTAGAAAGTTGATTTGAATTACGAGTGTGGTGACCGAATAATTTGTTTTCTAAAGGAGATAAAGTTAAGGATGTTCTAATTTTTTTTTAAAATGGGGTCGAGGCCAGGGTCGGGGTCGTTCCAGTCTCGCGGTCTCACCCTATAAATTTGTTAGTGTTGTGGAACTTTCGTTCAAATTAGTAGTACAACGAGAAAAGACAAGTACCTGTCCCTCAAAAATTTATAATTGTCACTAGAATTATGAAATATATTGAGTTATTAACCATCTTAACTATATAGGTATTTTATTACATTATATTTTGTCTATTTATTATATAATGAGTTATTTCAAGGCGTACTTTGCGTAAGTGTCATGGTTCTTACGTTTCAAGTTAAGAAAAGAGTCATGAAATTCACATTTTAACCTCATTTTATTTGGCTAATACTGCTATTCTGGACCTGGACTGAATCGCACATTCACATCTGATCATTCCTTATCATTATTCAATTTTGTAAGCTATGTATTTTGTTTGACGACATTAAAAGAAGAGACGAACAATAGTTAATTAAACGTACTTTCACCGTTAACGAAGATACCTAAACTACCCTTACTTATTACCCATTCAATTTCTTCAATTACTTGGTGACTATATGGAATTCCCATCCCTCAATGAGCTATGGAGTTATTACCCATTCAATTTCTTCAATTACTTGGTGACTTTATGGAATTCCCGTCAATCAATGAGATATGGAGTAATATAAAATGTACATAATTTGCTTTGCTATTACAACTCCAAAAGCTTTACAAAACCCTTTCTTTTGTACATTTTTTCATTCCACTCCCGTCCCTTTGTTATTTTTCGTAAAGAAATGGAAAATGAAATCTCCCATTGATATTAAAACAATTGCTCCCCCGATCCATTGGCAAAAACTCAATTTTTGCAAGATGTATTGAAGCTCAACACAAAGGTCAAAGGTTGAATGGGGTGTCTGCCGTCTGGTTCTCATAGGAGTAATTCATGAAGTGCATAATACAAGTATGAGGTTTTCTTTTTTGGTAGGATACTAGGACTGTGGTTGAGGTTTAAGAAAACTTATATTGCTCCAATATTGTGTTCTGGTAACTTGTCAGATTTCTTTGTCCCTTTTAGACGTGTGATTCCCATTCTCTGAATTAAACATATTGATATAACATATCAGTGTGTATAAAATCTATTCATTTCAAACTAGTCTATAGATCCCGCGCAATGTATGCGCGGTATATGTAGCATTTTTATTTTTTATTGTATTACTTATAGCTTATGAATTTTTGTATTCCAGATTTTGAGACTTCAAGCTCTTTCTATTTGATTTGAGGAGACAATTGAAGTCGTAAAACACATAGTTTATGAAAATATTTCTTTAAAACTCAAAAGTTGTTGATTTCATTTTATAAATTTTTGTAATTTTTTTAATGAATGTTTTGTTTTTGTACAAATTAAGTATTTGTCAAGTCATTATGCTAAGTAATAGTATTAGGGGAATATTTATAATTTTTTTTTTTATGGTTTTTACCAACTTTATTATGTTTTAGTTAAAAGATTTTTTTTTGGTAAATCGAAGCGGGAAAACAAGCCCGAGACAAGCCGAAGCAACAAAAAACAAAAGCAGAGAACAGACCTAAGCAAACCAACAAGAGAGAAATAAAAGGCGAAACAACACTACGACCGACCCTAAGACCCAAAAACCAGAAAACCGCTACGGTGCCCCTAAGGGCACCATCCGAGGGCAAGATACCCCTCTCGCATCGAGCTCCACTAGACGGAATAGCCCTGCTGGTATTTCAGTTGGCTCCATCAGTTTAAACCCATCCTCTTGATCTATACCGAGAATAGCAAGCCAGTCAGCACACGAATTTGCCTCCCTATACACATGGATAAATTGCATCTCCCATTCTATGTCTTCAATGAATGACTTACATATTTGAATCATGTGCGAGTGTGCCGAAGGTAGCAGGTCCTCCACTTCAGCCTTCATAAAACTTTCTACAATTTTGGAGTCTGTTTGAATAATAATG
This sequence comes from Silene uniflora, assembly GCA_018983105.1. Lineage (NCBI taxonomy): Eukaryota > Viridiplantae > Streptophyta > Magnoliopsida > Caryophyllales > Caryophyllaceae > Silene > Silene uniflora. The sequence goes on along the minus strand of JAGPOY010002491.1, from coordinate 10,102 downwards.
CGAGGGAACTTCCATTCCATAGCAATGATTAAGCCTCGACGAAGCGCAAATAGTTCCGCCCTTGTGACTGTTCCAATGCCAATTTTTTCAGCATAAGCATCTAGTACCCGAACCGCATAATCACGGATGATCCCTCCAGACCCGGACAGCCCCGGATTACCCCGAGATGCTCCATCAAAATTCAGTACGACCCAGTCCATTTGTGGAGCAAGCCATTTTACCAACACTTCATGCCGACGAGTCGTTGTCCCAATGCTAATAATGTCCCTTGGCTCGCGAGCTGCCAGAATATCCTTCACACAATTTGTTAACATGGTGTAATGGTGAGTGGGAATAGCATCTTCCTGATTAAAAACACGACAATTCCGCCATCGCCATAGCCACCAAACAACAACCGAGAAAGTAATTGGCCAAGTTTCTTTGAAAGCTTATTCCTTTGGAGCTAAATTGCCAACGACCCATGCCTGAATATTATCTTCCTCATGAAACCATTGTAGTCGAGCAAAAGAGAAGTATTTCCATACCTTTTTCGCTTCCGGACTATCCCGTAAAATATGAAGAGATGATTCCTCAATGTCAGGGCACAATTTACAACAAGGATCTTCCGTAAAACCACGTTTGGCTCTGTTCACGTTTGACATAATGCGGTCGTGCAACAGCAGCCAAAGGAATAAACGCATACGCTGCGGGAACCAAGTCTGCCATGGTAAGCTCCACATAGACGATCCATCTTGCGACGGCAAGTTTCTAATTATCCGAACAGCTGACTTAACCGAGAAGTAGCCTGAAGACGTTGCCGACCAATAAAATTTATCCGGGTTCTCCGGTCCAGCGCAAACCTCAAAGGAAGCTATTGTTTGTCGGATATTGCTCGGGAACAGATCAGCGAATAATTCCCATTTCCATCCCGAGTCATTGTCCCACATATCCGCAACTGTTTTATGTTCGAGCGGGCCTGGCACAACAAATTCAGTGTGTCTCTCAAGAGGAAGCTCGATAGCCCATCTATGTTTCCAAAATAGAGTAGAGGAACTATTACCAATTGATGAGGCGAGCCCATGCTGTAAAATACCCGACGATTCTACAATGCCTTGGAACTATTCTGTTTTGCTTCGAACATGTCAAGATCGCATCTTCCTTTACAATATTTCTGTCGGAGAACTCGGGCCCATAGTGCATTAGGCTCTTTAAGGAGCCGTCATCCTAGCTTAGCCGTGAAAGCACCATTCACTTTCCGCATAGACCGTATCCCAAGGCCACCATCACATTTCTCCTTAGTGACGTTATCCCAGGCAACCAGACTAAGCCCACGGTTGTCTGCATCACCACCCCACAGAAAGCGCCTTGATCTTTTATCTAAATCATCACAAAGCGATCATGGTATCCGCGCTGTTTGCATGGTATAAGTCGGTATGGAATTCAAAGTGGATTGAATGAGTGTAGCCCGTCCAGCCAAAGAAAGACCCCTTAGCTTTCCATCCGGATAGCCTGTTATCAACTTTTTGCAAAACATAATCGAATGTCTCGCGAGTAACCCGACCATGAAGGGTAGGAATACCCAGGTAAGTGCCTAAATTCGAAGTAGCTTCTATGCCGAGGTCCTCCGACACAGCCGCTGCAATCTCTTCATCAACATTATGCGAAAAAAACACTTTCGATTTCGCACGGCTAACTTTCAAACCCGATGCTCTGCAAAATTTCAGGAGACAATCGTTTATAACTCGGGCTTGATCAACAAAGGCTTCCGCAAATAGAATGATGTCATCCGCGAAGAAAAGGTGAGATAAAACCGGTCCACCTCTAGAAGTCGGGAAACCTTTCCAATTCCCTATATCGGCTTCATTGGCGTTTAACTCACTTAATTTTTCCATGCAAATGGTAAATAGATAGGGAGAGAGAGGGTCTCCTTATCGGATTCCACGAGTCGGAGTGAAAAACTCCGTCCTTTCTCCATTCCACAATATATTCAAGGCCACAGATTTGATAAGTCGCATGATAATACGGACCAATTTCAGTGGCAATCCCATATCAATGAGCGTATGATTTATAAAAGGTCGTTCCAGTTTGTCGTAAGCCTTTGCTAAATCCAGCTTTAGGACCATGTAGCCACGTCTCCCTTTCTTTGAACGCATAGAGTGTAGCGCCTCTTGAACCAGAATGATGTTATCGGAAATTTGTCGTTTCGGTACAAAACTTGTCTGGACCGGGTTAATAAGGATGGGAAGTATGGGCTTCAGCCTGTTAACAATCATCTTGGTAACAATTTTGTAAGTAACATTGCATAATCCAATCGGGCGAAATTGGGTTACCAATTGGGGATGGTCGACCTTTGGGATAAGAGCTAGGAACGCTTCACCCAAACTGTCCGGTATCGCTTCATCATTTAAAACTCCAAGAACAAGGCGTCCAAGGCTGGGAGCATCCTTCTCCCAATAAGTTTGATAAAATAATGCTTGGAAGCCATCCAGGCCTAGAGCCTTGAAAGGCGACATCTGTTTGAGAGCACAATGGGCATCAGTAATAGTGAAGTTGCGTCCCAATTTCAGCTTTTCGTCATTTGAGAGAGACGGGAACCGATCCATCAGCAAGCCTTCAAAATTGCATTCAACATTATTACCAGCAAATAAGGCTTTGAAATAATTAATAACCGTGCTCTTTATAGTGACCGGATCCCATACCCAATCCCCAGCATCATCCAAAAGAGCTTCAATGCGATTCCTCTTGCGCCTAATAACAGTACCGAGATGAAACAGACGTGTGTTCCTATCGCCATCACAAATCCGCTCTATTCTTGATTTCTGGAACCAGAGTAATTCCTCCTCTTTGAGCACTTCATTCAAGAGGGCTCTTAGTTTAGTTTCGTACCTAAACAAATGGTTCATCGGGTTGTGAGCCAACTGTCTTTGAACACCTAACAAGCATCTCTCAAGGCTCCTCTTCTTAGCGAAAATGTTGCGGAACACATTTTGATTCCATTCTTGCAGCTTCTCGGTAAAAGTGCTAATGAATGGTATCAAAGGTTCGTCATTATTCCACTGTGCTTCGACAAAATCCGAAAAATTTTCATCGGACATCCATGCGGCCTCAAACCTGAAAGGTCTCAAAACACCTGGAATTGGAGCGAACCCGTTAGTACTAACAACTATCGGGCAGTGATCAGACTGATTTTGAACAAGATGGCGCAAAGATCCTTCTTCGAACATAACCCTCCAATACGAATTGCAAATAGCTCGGTCAAGACGGGCCCATTTCCTGGTATCAACCGAGTGGCCCCTGGACCACGTATATTCCGGCCCCGAAAAATCTAGGTCCATCCAGTTATTATTTTCAACCCAAGAGTTGAAACGATTACACCGACGTCGCATACCGTCATTGTTTCCATTCCGCTCATGTAAATATCGAGTATCATTGAAGTCTCTCATACCAAGCCAAGGCTTATTGTGGGTTACGTTCTATCAAAATTTTCCAAGTCCCGCCACAAATCCTCTCTTCTAGTCGAATCGGGGCTGGCATAAATGGCAGAGTAATACCAGGGGACCTCCCCTACTCTAGAAATTTCAACCGTAATGTGTTGAGTATTGTGAATGATAGGAGTAACTGTTACCTCTTTCGGGCGCCAGAAAAGCCAAATTCCACCACTAAAACCCTCTGCATCAACCCGAGTTTTCCCCCCGAAATTAATGCGATCACATACTCGTTGGGTTGCCGCTCCACTAATATGAGTCTCCACCAAAGCCAGGACCTGAGGTTGGTTAATGCGAATCAATTCCCGCAACATAGTAAGAAATTCTGGACTACCAGCGCCTTGCACATTCCAAGTCATAAGACTTAGGGCAGGTCTGTTATTCAAACGATTAGGATAACGATCCATAAAATTATTTGGTGTTTGTGGGACCGAGGACAAGAAAGCCTCAGAGAGTCGGTTCAACACCATCATTGCCAGAGGGCAAATATTGACTTCCAGGAACATGTCTGGTGATATCGTTATTGGCGGCATAAACACCGTGATTTCCAATTTCATTGAGTGTGCCAAGGGTAACGCAGTTGCTATCTCCGGTCCCGCCATTGGTAGTGTCAGACAAGGGTACTGAGATGGGGGGATGAAGGAGTGGCGAGTGATTGGGATCAGGAGCAGGTTTAAGGCTGCCATCGTCACGTTGAAGTTGTTGAGTAACAGAGGGTTTGGTCGATTTCTTGCAAGGAACGTTAAGTTTGCTTCCAATAGAGGATGCACTAACGTTCTCTTTAAGGCTAGCACTTTGTTTAGGGATTTTTTATGAAGATCTTTTGCTATTAGATTTGGAGTGATTATAGGGTTAGAGATAATATTTGGAATAATATTTTGGCTGTTATTTGGAATAATATCTTGATTGTTATTTGGAATGTTGGTATTTTCCAAAGATATGGAGGAACTGTTTAATGGATTTAAGGCAATTAAATTATTTCCTTGCATAGTAGGAGTCTCAGAGCATGTTTGGCCGAGATTGTTAAAAACGAGTTTTTGTTTAATTTCTTAAAAGCAGTTTCCGAGAATCAGAAACATCAAATAGTTGTTTCTATTTTTATGGGCAAAAATGTGTTATTTGAGTTTTTTAGAAACTATTTTTAACTTTTAAATATAGGATGTGTTTGGCCAAAAAGTGCTTTTGAGTCCAAAAACACTTTGAAAACCTAAGCCAAACACACACTCAATCACATCTTGCATCTCAGGATTCAAAACTGGATCTTGAGTCACATTCAAACCCCATGTGGGTCGACCCAAATTGTTTAGACCCGAGATCTTGAAATTCTTCCGAGGTTGTTTGGGCGCCAACACTCCTCAGCTTCTTTCCGAGATGAATTCACAGCCTGTTTTGACATATTACGTGCCCCAGTAGCATCTTGCTTCTGAGAATTTCCTTTATCAATAAATTTGGCATTAATTCCCTCAAATTATTTTTCATTTTCTTTGAGATCAGTTTGCATTGCCTCAGTTTACAGGGCCTGGAAACGTGATCCAGAGTTGTGAACCTCCTTGTGGTTTCGAGTTTGCATAGCTACGCCTTGCTTCCTTGTTGGCCCCTTCTCCTTATCACTTGTATTAACTTTTTTTTCTAACAGATTTGCGGACATGCATCCAAGAGCCGTATGGCGCCTCCTCACTGGCAGCAGCGACTTCTGTAGGTTGAGGTTCCAGGGCCTCCTGGTCCTTATTACCATCTTCTTCCATTTGATTAGCAAGGAACATCGGGCAGAGAGTATCCATGTGACCCAGCTTCCCACATTTGTAACAAATTTGACGAAGGCCTTCGTACTGAATAATCCACACCTTACCTCTTAATCAAAATTTAGATAAAAGAGGTTTAGTTAGGTCAACTTCAACATTCATCCGAATGAATTGCCCACGTTCCGCATTAGCCGTAGGTCTATCAATTCGGACAACCTTACTGCCAATTTTGTGAAGAATTTCTTCATGATAGTATTCAACCGAAAGCCTTGGGATACGAATCCAAGTTGTGAGATGACGGATAGGCTCATCCGTTCCAATGAAATTCGGAACCCATTTTCTAATGGTGAGATAATGATCACCAATCATCCAAGGGCCTTCAGTCATTACAAAGTCATAATCACTTCTGTTCGTGAAACGAACCACGTAATACGAGCAGCCAACATCAGTGAAAATGATATCACCCTTAATACACCATTTCTTTTTCAATTGGCGTACAAGTGAATAATGACCAATATTTTTATCAGACATTTTGATAATCAGCGAATTACGCCAGTTATTCCGGATCATAATTTTCTCTTTTTTTGTGAGGAGAATAGTAGGGCATGAAGGGTCATTACCTAAAGTCGGGTCTTCGACATCATCATCTGATGCATCTTCATAGGCAGCATTTTCGACAATTGTGTAACCCTGATTGGGATTAATAGCAAAAGATGGATCGCTTCCCTTGTTTAGAGAGTCTTTGTATGAATTTCGTCCCGCCATCAAATTTTGTATCGGGGATTGAATAGAGTTCGGAACAAATGAGCACTCCATACTAGATGATTCCGATTGAGAAACAATGATCGGATCTTGTTGCATCTAATGTTTGTTCATCTTCATTTTCTTTGCTAGGGTTTTCCCTAGAGAGAGAAGTCATTTTTTACATGAAAAAATATAATTTGATTATATGTTTTAGTTAAAAGATTATAGTTTATAGTTTAATGTAATTATTAAAACTTGATGAAAAGATTATATTTAATGAAGAGAGAATAATTGAAGTAATGAAAATTTTATTTATTTCCTTATTTAAGCAAGTGTGATTTGGAGGAAAAACTTCTCAAGTTTCTTATTCTTTTAGTATAAAGGGAGATGGGTCTACATATGTTTCATTAATCGGGTTTCAAATCAAGAGTGGTAAGTCTTGCTGAAATATTGAACGAACTTGTCTAAATAGAAATATGTTTACCAACAATATCATTGTGATCCATTTTCAAGGAGCAACCAATAACCCGAGTACAAATGACCTCCTAATTTTGGATTAAAACGTGCTCAAAAAACGGCCTCCTAATTTTGGATTAAAACGTGCTCAAAAAATGGCCTTACATATGAAATAAAGTTATCATGTTGGTATCATATATGAACCACTAATACTTATGTAATCTTAAGACATTGAATCAAAAATGTAGTCATAATCTACAAATTAATAAATTTAATATACCAAATGTACTAATATCAGCTCCTAACCTACATAATATGTATAAGATTATGATGAACAACATGTAAATGCAATCCTAAGACATCAAACCTAACAACCCGTGAATTTCACGGAAAGCAAAACTACTTTTAATACTTAAATTAACATGCATAAAACCCACAAATTAATACTCGTAAAACTCCAAATCAATTGTCGTTGTTCTTAGTTATTACTTCCTCCTTCCTCAAAAGCTTTATTGTTTTTAGGATCCGGGAAATGCCCTACCTTTGACCGATATGCCCTTAGGCACCATTAAGGCCAACTTCCTCAATCAACAAAAGACTATTTCATCAAAATCGAAAGAACATTATAATCATGGTTGAAGGAGGGCACGTACTCGATGTCAACCCGTATGATTTGACCAACTGTTCTTCATCAATCACTATTTCCTCCTACTTAACTTAACCCGTATGATTTCACCCGGGATCCGACCCGTTTAACATGTCTGCTAGTGACCATTGAACAAGAATGAACACAGTCATCAAAAAATCTTCCTTTGCAATTGGATAGGCCAAACGGTTTTTGGAGGATGCTCCACTATTCTTATCTCGTTAGTATATGAGCTTCTAGATACAAGAAGGCGTGAAGTAGCTTCATTCTCATATTTATACCCAAAAAGTCAACACTCACCACAAGTCCTCATTCCTCAATCTTCAACCAACCCTTTTCTATATTTTTCCTTTTTAATTGGAACATCTTTACCACACACTACCTATCTTTAGCATCTATCATAACAAAATCATTTATCACAAAAATTAAGCAACCTTATGATTATCTATAGCATTTCTACCACAAAACTAAAATAAAAGCAAAAGCAAATTAAAGCCATGAGACTAATATGTAGTCATGCAACACTTTTACCTTGTATATGCAGTCCTACAACCAATGACAAAGCTAGGATTTAAAGCTAGCGGAAACGCAGAGGTTATAGTATATAAAGTATAACATTGAATTCGAAAACTTAAGTAGAAATTTTGAAATTTTTGGGACTATCCCTTTTATTATAATACTACTTTAATATATTCAACAATTCGACAATTTCAAAGATTTGGAGGGAGTATATTGTATCTGTAACTATTTTTTAACTATTTTTAGACAAATAATATGAACATAAACTAGTAGGGTAAAATTGAATTCCTTCAACATTCATCTTGCACATCTTTAACTTTGGTATATATTACTAAATACAACTATACAAGCAAGAGTAATAACAAGCCAAAAAGGCAAGAAATCAATACAAGAAAATTCTCTTAATTACACGTGTTTTATCGTATGTATTTTTCCCTAGCAAGAACGAAAAGACAAAGTACGATTATTAACGTAATGATCATGGTGAATTTGGTGATCAAGGCGTTGATAATAAAGACGTCCATAACTACTACTAGAGTTTTCCCTCTCGATTCGCCATCGAAGATCAAGAAAATCATCAACGGAGCAAGGTAGCTTGAGAGGTCCATCAACATGGTAGCCATACACTTCACGAGCTCTATCTAATAAGCTAATAAACAAGGGATGACATAAAAAGCTTATAGGTATCTCAAACCTTTGATATACTTCACCTTCTTCTTCTAACCCGACTTGGACCGCCATCCATCCTTTCTTAACCTTCATTTTTGAAGGGGATTCTGAAACAAAGATAATTATTGATCGGAACAGAGGGGGTATAAATAAACGATAATATAATAGAATTATGTTTGGTGGGGAGAGTGGAATGATTTGTGTTTAGAAAAGGCTAAAGAAGTGGTGGTATATATATATAGGAGGGTGGGTAGGATAGTTTTCGATAGGGTAAAAGGTCGGAAATCCGTACGAACGTATTAATACGGAAGATGATGATAATTTGGAAATATGAGAAGTGTGTACGCGTTATATGAGCAAAATATGTCGTGTTTGATACATGTTTTTGTTTAATTAATTGCATGGTCTAATCATATGGGACCATATATGTTATAATGTGGCCTTACATAAGGTGTAAGGGCTAACAATATGTGTTGGAAACTTGGAGTTTGACTTCATAGTCAAAATATCTCCTATACTAATCCATGCACCATACGTTTCCACTACCTAACCCGTCGAAGAATTGGGGTTATAATGTGGCCTTACATAAGCTTTGAAGTCGACTTGTAAAAAAAAAAAAATATCATTGAATCTTGTATGTGATACAGCCATGTGTAGGGTTCTTCCTACTCCTACTATTAAAAATAAAAATAAACAGATAAAACCACCCAATATTAAGTAGTTATCAGTTTATTATTACCATAATCTCATGTTCCTGCTATTTCAAACCTAAATCTTCCATATTTACCAAAAATATAAGCATTAATTTCATTTTCAATCCTAACATGTTATATTTGTAATCTTAGATTTATGTTTTGATTAATTAATTATTTTAAACTTATCAGGTAAGTGTTGAAATTATATCAAATTTGTTGTTAGATCTTTGATTTCATGTGTGATATTTATCATATGGAACTATCATATTCACTTTTAATTTAGTGAATACGGTAATTTAGTTTGATGAATATATTTTCTCTAGTATCATATTCATCATAAGTCATTGTTATATTCACTTTGAATTTAGTGAATATGATAGTGTAATTGACAAATATGTGGTATGTAATATGATATTCACCATATTACACTATTATATTCACTTTGAATTTCGTAGTGTGATATTCACTATATGACGCTATTGTATTCATTTTCGGTTTGATGAATATGATAGAGTAATTGATGTATCACTTTCATATATACTTTTATAACTTCTCTTTGTGGTGTTTTGTTACCGTTTTCGTGCCAATTATATCATTTTTATGCCTATTTAGTGAATAGTTGATGCTACTGCTATTTTATGATTTAATGCAGATATGGTGCATTACGAGGAGAGTTGAGCGGACATTAGCATTGTGGTTATGGCATGGTGGAACACACGAGGCAAGGCACGAGGAACGAGGTGATTTGGAGTGAAGACTTGTGAAGAAATTGACGAAGTCTGTCCAGTTGCGTGGTTCCTCGATCGAGCCCAGCTAGGCTCGATCGAGTGCTCATGCTCGATCGAGTACGTTCAGGCTCGATCGAGTATTCTTTTGGCGAGCAGAATTTTACTTTCCTAAAAACACTCGGTTTTAATTGTATAAGTATTAGGCTCGTGAAACCTTTTTAGGGTACGCTTTATTTTACTTTCTAAGATCTGAAAACTCAAGTTTAATTTGGTAGCTACACTTTTATTGCTTGCGGATTATTACGGTACTTAATCTTTCTTCATTTATTAATCTAAGGACGACTTTTATTCAATTGCTTTTATTTTCAATTATTGTTCATCATGTTTTCTTTCTATATTATTGTTATTGTTTTCATTACTAGTATGAGTAGCTAAATCC
>JAGPOY010002490.1:0-14733 GCA_018983105.1 Silene uniflora | reverse complement strand
CCTTTTTCCTTTACTAAACTTTACATATAGCCATGACGAAGTCCTGTGTGTACACACATCAAGAGCTTGTTTGGCTGTAAATCAAATTCATGGAAAGTTGAAATTGTTTACGGAGTTGATAACAGATAACTAGGTTGTCTTTGGTTTCACAAAGATACGAGAGCCAGAACATCAGTAAATTTCCAGTTCATCCAAAATGAAGGCAGCCATTTACCTAGCCCCTCAGGTTATATTAAACAAACAACTTCGAACAATTCCAATGAAGTTCTTATTCTTGGGAGTGCTAACTTATCGCAGTGAAGCAAAGCATAACTAATGACATTATGACAATAAGTTCAAAGTCTCTTAGACATGCATTTTCTCTGAATTAGCTCAATGTAGCTGCTATAATACTCGAAGGGGCGCAAAAACATCACCCTGTGTCTCAAGAGATACTGAGAATAAAGGATATGGGAGTCGACACCCCTGTTTGAACCACAAAATGGCTGCTTAGGGATGACCCATAATGAAAATTATGTGAGAATTGCAACTTAACAGTAAACAGAAGCGCAACCAATGTATTTACTCATTGAAAATAACATCAGAGGTTCAATTTCATTACCTGAAGCAAAATCTTTCCAAGGGACATCCTCATCTGCCATCCACCACTAAAAGATGCAACCAACCTATCAGTATCCTCAGGCAAAAACCCGAGTTCAGGAATCAACTTATTAATCTTAGCATCAACCATATCCAAATCCACAGCCTGAGCCTTCTGCTGAAGTGAATCAAACTCATCCAACAACCTCCCCATCAACTCCAAATCCTCAACAGACCCCTCAATAGCCTTCTGCACTTTCTCAATCTTCCCCGCAACCTCCATTTCCTCCTTAAACGCGCTCATAAACTCCTCCTTCACAGTCCGACTCAACGAAACCTCAAACTCCTGACTCAAGAAGGCGATCTTCATATTATTTCTAGCCTTAATCACATTCCCTGAATCCGGTTCCTCTAACCCTGATATAATCCTCAATTGGGTAGTCTTCCCTGCACCATTTACCCCAACTAAACCGACTTTTTCGCCTTTTTTCACTTCCCAACTCACATTTTTCAGCACAGTCACACCCTTATAACTCTTACTAATATTCTCTAACCTAATCCCAGATGAAACACTTGATGCACCAGAATTATTCCTATTATTATTTCCTCTTCTTTGTTCATAATCCTTACTAGAATCCCTAGAAAACAATGCTTCAATCTCTTCCCTACTTTGGGTATCTGAATCAGTTGTCTCAACAGCTAAAGCTGATAACTTTGATGCAATTTGAGATAACCTAACCCTAGGGTTTGTAACTTTTGGGGATTTCATTGAATTATTGCTAAAATTACATGCTTTAATTGTATTAAACTGATAACATAATGGTAAAAGAGAAGATTTTCTAGCATCCAAAGAAGAAGAACCTGTCAGAAAAGATGATGAAATAAGCTCCAAATTGTGAAGTTTTGTTGATAACTCCATTGTTTTACACCAAAAAGATTGAATTTTTGAGAGAATTCTCAAATGGGTACTTCAGATTTCACTCAAAAACTGCAATTTCAGTTGAATTGCATAAAAAAGTTGAGTTGAATCAATGCAAAAATGCATCAAATTGTGGTTTTTCTTTCTGTTTGTGTTTGGAAATGTGGTTGGGTTAATAAGAGCCAGAAGAAAATGAGGGGGAAAAGAGTAACGGGGTTATAATGGTGTTGAAGGGTTAAGAGATAACGCATCAGATTGGCAGGACATGCTGCTTTTTCTGTGGCATATGTTTTGCTACCTAGGTCAGTAGGTCCGAAGGATACAAGAATCTATGTACTCCACAATTTGTTGCCACGTGTTTGTTCATGGCTTCTCGGCGAGATATTAGAGATTGTTTTGTCTTGTTAGGATCGGATTTCTGATGAATAGTTTACGTATGAGTTGATAATTAACGTCTTTTATATCTATGAACACTTAGATTAATGGGTAAGTGATTGTTCAAACTTAACTAGATGTCTTGGACTCAAGCCGGTCGGCTCGAGTCCGAACAGAAGTATAGAACCGGATGGTATACCAAAAAAATGAATGGGTTTTAGTCTACTTGTACAGTATATTCTATGAATGTGATTGCCAAAAAGAACAAACTCGGAAAATAGATACTTTTACTTATTCAGCCTAATGTTCCCCTTTCACTAATATATATACGAGGTATTATAATGAAAGCAGAACATTAGGCTGGATAGGAGTGAAAGTAGAACTTTTTTGCAAGATGAGCATTTCTAAGTCAAAGGACGTGTGTTCATTAAAAGTACTCTTTTGATCAATATGAGAACTCTGAGATCAATACGAAAATTCAATTTACTGTACTTGTGTATCTGTAAGAAATGAGTCTTCATAGACGCGCGAAATAGTTTTGATTAGTCGGTAATGTGAGTGAAATATTAGCTGCGTATAACAGCAAAAGGCGGGAAAAGGTGAAAAAAAATGTAGTCTTTTATACTCGACATAGATTAGCACTCTGGATGAGCATTGGAAAGAATACTTGAAGATGAACTTCACGATACATTTTCCTGCATACATATACCTCTTCATTAACTCGAGATTTCTCACATCATACCAAGGATTACATTCACTTGAACCTAGGACTAGATCCCACACCCAACATTACATTACATTTATTCCTACATTCACGATCTCCCGAAACCACACCAGCAACTTCACAGCTTAATCATTGAAAATGGCGGAGAACAGTAGGTTGTGCACAAATTCAGATCTCCTCACCCTCTCTTCTTGATCTTTGATCGACAATGGGGGTGTTAACAAATTCCTGCAACAGCAAAAGATGAGACATTCAGATTGACAAATTAACAACACCGCATACAGCTAAAGTAAATATGGATCATCCAGGAACCGTCCGTTTAGCAAGGTCGTGTAACCTCCCTGCCCCACCATAGGCATCATTAGTAATGTTGTACACTAGACCAGAAGTACAACATTTACTGCAACCATCCTAGAAAGAGTACACAAAGCTTGAACAAATGGAACTTTTCTTTCTATGATATAATGACTCGGCTGCAAATGTCGTGATGGATAGCTTTTGACCCAAGTTATGTTGGCACTTGAGCAAAAAAGTTGCAATGTTGCATGCCTTCATGCTTGACAGCCTTCTTTATTGCACAAAAATTACATAACGTCCAAAAACCACTAGATGTCTAAAGCAACTTTTTAGTGGGAACATCGAAAATTTCAGCAATGTGGAATCATGTCAAACTTCACTTCATAGACCGGACCCGAATATATATGGCAGACCGGAAATGACCCAACCGGAACGTAACTGGTTGACCTGTTTGCCGGGTCTGCCAGCCACACCTTTTTTAAATTGAAATGATGCAACACATTCATTGAAGGAAAAAAGGATACTGCTAGGGAAGTATTACCCTATTACCTAAGCAAAGAAGTATCTTAGGTAAGTACTCTTCTGCTAAATACGCAATATCAGATATCTACTCCATCCATTTATATTGTTTCTCTGCGACTTACTTGGCATATGATGTCGACTTTGATTCGTATCTTCTCACAGTATATACTAACTATGGATTAATTGATAGGAATACTCCGAACTATGGGTGTGCGACTCAAAATACTCCAAACTCTATTTTAACTACCAATAAAACAAACTAATGCCCTCATTCGCTCTAATTGAAATATGTGACCGGCTACCTGTTGACTAGGTGAATAATGTTTTAGTTTCACTGTTAACTTCTTCATAATCACCATTAAAACTCTCTTCTCGAACCCACAACAAGTCATTATTGATCTAACTCCACCTCGCACCACGTTCTACCACCCACTAACCCCACCCGTATTGTCAGCCACCAATCGTTCATCTCACCGGAAACCGGCTCACCAATTGTATGCAAACCCGCGGGCAGGCTCTCTCCACCGCGTACAACTTCAAGTCGACCTCGCCACAACCGTCGACGCCCCCACGCACTCATCTGTGTGGTGATGATGCTACGTACCAGAGACTCGCCGTCGACGGTGGGTGTGAGCGTGGCGCGAAGATGGCAGATCAGAATGGTGAAAGTTTAGTCTTCTTTGTCAATACACTCTCTTCCATTATCATTGATGGGTATTAATCAAATATATGCCCAATTTAATTGGACAATTGATGATGAATATCGTTGGTTGGTATTAATTGGAATTAAAAAGTTGGGTTCTTTAGATTGTGATTTGTGAATATGATGATGAATATTTCCTTAAAAAAAGTTAATTTTATGATTAGAGGTGAATTATAACCTTTCTTTGTATTATTTTGTTTTCTTATTTTATTATTAATGCCTAAATCAATGATTAAATATTGGAGAAATGTACAAATTTTAGTTACAAATCTAGGTGAGATAAATTACAGTTGAAATGGGAGAGAGATAAAATTTGTAAAAATTGGGTAAATGAAGAAGATGAAGAATGGCAAAGGAGGAAAGAAAGAAGATGAAGACTAAAAAGAAGAAGATGAAGACTCGGAAAAGAAGAAAAAATGGGGCACTAGAACAAAAAAAACTGCTATAATAGGTTAACAAAATAACCAATTCTATTTAAAGTAAAGGGATGCATTAGTTTGTTTTATTGGTAGTTAAAATAGAGTTTAGAGTATTTTAAGCAGCACAGCCATAGTTGAGAGTATTTCTATCAATTAATCCTACTAACTATAGCTATTTAAAAATGATATAGTTTTTTGAGTTTTTCTATGTAATACCCTTCTGTTTTTTAAATTTTAGTAGTAATCCTAGTTTTTTTATAATCAATCATGACCACTTTTTCATTGTATCTTAGAGAAAAAAATTAATAGTGAAAGTTGACATAAGTTGATCATCACATTCAATTGCAGACAATCAATTTCTGCCGTAGGAAGGACAGCTGTACACCTAAAAATAAAGTAAAAACAAGAGCAGCAAACTAACCTCTCTAATAAATTACCCTGTCTGGCATTCTTTGTAGAGCTTGTATCAGATAATGACACAGGCTGAGAAGTCATAAATTCATCAGCCATGGGCAATATAAAAGACGACAGCAGGGGATCAGGCACTGCATTGGATGATACTAACGAGGAGGAATTTCCAAAGATTGGCGGTAAATTTCCTTCGCGTAGTTCTCTTCTCAACAACGAAAGTGTAGAATGAGATCCACTTTTACGTGATTTCCTCTTGCGCTGCACGTTACATATAGTCAAGGATATCAAACAATGAAAGGTTATCCTTCACATCCGCGCAAAGTCAATGCTTGCAAGATCATGAAAACAGCACATCTCTCACATCTGACGAAAAGATCAGCATAGCAGGAATTTTCATGTTGCCATGTCCGAAAAAGAAAGTACATTTTATGTTATATTTTCATCTCTTACATTTCAGTTTCCAAAAATATATCATAAGAAGACTGCTTCAAGTATTGACACGCACAAAAAGGTCATTTTATGAGAAACATATGGCTGGATAACGACTTGAAAGCCTCTCTTCTATGATCCTCACTTCTTTAGTTAAAAAGTTTCTTGTTTGACATTCTCTTCCCTAAAGAGAAGAGGGGAACTTGTAAAACATACAGAGCGCTTAGTTTCAGAAGGTGCAAGACACATTGGAGCGACGAGGTCCCAAGGTGAAGAGGCGCAGCGCACTGATTTTTCAAATAAAAAAATTGTAAAAGTCTCATTTTTGCTTTTAAAGAGGGCTAACATGTAAATAACTGAAAACTAAGTATTTATAACGGGGAGAATAGAAGGATAAAACAAAAATTAGGCAAAAATAAATAAATAATTGCATAGTAAAACACATGACCGCCAACTATCGGCCTGGCTAGTCACGCCTCGTGTGTCCCACGGTACTCACAAGCCTCAGTGGGCCTTGCACCTCAGGCGTGCCTTTATAAACTAAGAAGAGTGTATTGAAGGCAAGGAGTAAATCATACTAAACAAGAAAGAACAAAATTTAGACGCCAAAAGGATATCTTAAATATGTTTCCATGTTGTAATGTGATATGTGCAACCATATCGACACCCACCCTCATAGCACAAACTGGACATACCTGCAGATCAATAATAATTACACTGTTATAGTATAATAAAGATACTACAGAAAAATAAAGATAGTTAATCAAGCCGTCAAAACCCCTGAAAATCCAATTTGTCAAAGCCTAAAAAATTGTGATATTTGTAGCGGTCTCCAAACAGTTTCGGCTAATTCACAAAGGAATCCACATGTCTTTCTTTTCAATAAAAAATGAGGGTTCTGTTTCCCATTGGCAATTAACAAAACATGGAGCAATATCATGTATAAAAAAGCTGGAATGTAGAAACTTGTCTCTGTTTTGTCCTTATCTAATTAAGATAAGATAGTTCACCCCAATTGCCCAACTGCGTGTTGCTTATAACGGTTAAATGCAAGTCAAGCGTGCAAGGAGATCAAGTAAGAAATAACTGGATACATGATTCAGCTTCCTCCACAACATTTTTGTTCATTTGTTAAAATACACCAAAACAAGAACCTTCTTCCCTTCTAGAATGAACTAGCCCACTCAAATTGGAACAAGTTAACTCGAGCCACTTTGCTTGCCTGTTCACACGTCTCTATATTCTATCAAATCACTGAGGCAGCCATCTTCCCGACACTTTACTCGACATCTTTCCACTACATGTTAGAGCGCTACTTTCCTACTGATAGAGCACTGCCAACACACTCATTTAACAGTTGCAAGCCTACGCCAATAGATATGCATCGAGCTTTGTGGTGCTTGTATAAGATGGTTGACCAATTTTTTTCAGCAATGATCACTTTAACCTCCTCAATTCTATTTTACACTTTCTTTCGACAATCCATTAAAAAGATCATCTTAAAAGTTCTCCAAGGTCATTCAACTCAGCCAATGATCTAAACCTAGTTTTGACCTATGATTCTAGAAGTTCTTAGACTTGTCTCTTATTGTAGGGGTAAAGCAAATTAATTCAACCAAAGAACAAAAAAATAAGTTAATGAAAGATGATAAAAATCGCACTAATGATTTCCAAGAGGAAAAATCCTCTATGAAAAAAAGTTAAATCGCCATTGAAAGGGCCAAAATTTCCTCTATAATAACATGGAAGCACAAAAATACTTCCTCGAAGGCTTCCATACAATAGCCTAAATTATTCATCTCTCTGTGTTATATCTTAAACCCAAAATGAAACAAAGAGAGTATAATAAATAAAGAGAAGATGGGAGTGAAAATAAGACTCACATGTGATACGATTAGTGACACAAGTAAGACTCACTCAGTGGAATTTGACATGGATCCAATGCATAGTGATGGGGAGAAACTTGGTTAAGAAAGGAAGAAGAGAAAAGATGGCAATGTGGATTACTCATGTGCTGGAGATGAAGAGGATTGTGGGGATTGGGGAACAAGGCTGTTGCGCTGATGATGCAACATTATGGCACTATCTTTACTTAAATGGGTTTGGAGATTCAAATATTCAAACTAAGATACTGCTCCCTAATTTCTAAGGTTGTGAACCTTAACAGACCCCGAAGGATCTTAACAAGGAACAAACTTAGGCAAATGACGCACGCAAGATAATTATCTTCCCTCTCTTGACATCATCGAAAAGAAGAAAATACAACTAGAATAATACCATAAAGTGCATAGATAAATAATTAAAAGCATCCATCACAAGTCTAAAAGATCAAGTCTAAAAGATCTACACATCGTCCATACAAGGCATAAGAAGTTCACAACAACTCTGAAAGAAAAGAGAGGTCTAGGTGACAAAAGCTAGGATAAAGCATAAAGGTAGGATGGCTAGAGATTCCGGGTTTTGTACTCAATGGATCATAGGTGATCCAGACAAGCGTTGAGTGTCGTGGCATAGCTGCAATTCGCCCATCAAAGTTAGCCAAACTGGTAGACCACATTTGTTGGCCCAGCCTCTCGCTGTGCACTCTATGCTGGCACAAACTCCGAGCCCGCTGCACCAACTCCCCTAAGGAGTGACGCTGCACATTGTATTCAGCTGTCATCATTGTCTTTATATAAGCCATCCCTGTTGTTTGTTACCTTAAAACAACTTCGAAACCCTCCAGCATAACCCTCTGCCACTCGAGATCAACACTAACCATACTCATCCAAGTACCCTAGTCAGGATTAATGGATCCTCCGCCACTACCAACCTCGGCATTGCTGGTAGTACTAACCTTTTCTTTCAACTTCCCATCATTCTTTTCTTTGAATCCCAAAATATTGTTTTCAGTCTCCAAACCCATGTGATTAAAGATTGTGTCACACATTGCATCATCAGCCAGAATACAAACAGCCTTATTCCCCACGATCCCCTTCACCTCCAACACATGAGTAATCCACATTCCATAAGGTATTTCAAGACTCTTTGACACCTTAACATCCCTAAGTATTTAGCAGCCTGATGGACTTTCCCAAAATCCAACACGCGTAGATTGCCCTTAACAATGTCGGAAATTTACCTCACCGCTCTCAATTGATCTCCCTTTACTAGAATAGGACCACACATTTTACATTAACTAGAACCATACCATCAACCATCACCAGACATGTTACATAACTATGTAATCCCACATCCACTCACCACCACCATCTCTCTTGAAGAATTTGTTTCTCAACCACCGCCCAGAAAGCAAGTTTGCCTCCACCACTACTACCACTCTTATTGTATTTCAATAAATTCTTTGCACAGTCAAAATATATATGAATTCTTATTTCTAGATTGCCTTATGAATCAAAAATCCTTCTTTCTTTCTGAGTTTTAAACTTTTTATCAACTAACACTTTTACAAGAGGAAAAGGATGCTATATTGGCACTTGGAGAGCTGGAGGGACTAGGGAGTAACACACTAGAAGGTATGCTTGCATATGACAGTGCTTACACATGAAGACGCTGACATTAAATGAGAACCATAAAAGGGATGGAGATGGTGGAAGAATGAACAGAGGAGAGAACAGATACTCCGTATGAAGCAGATAGGTGGAAAAAATCAATGGAGATAGAAGAATGGGGTTACATGAGGAGGTGAATAATTGTAGAATTGAGGGATAAAGTAGAAGTTAAGCTAAAATACTGAGAGGTTACCATTCGGAAGTGGGGGAAACTGAGGTGAACAAAAGACTACATTTTAAGTCATCAGAGTCCAGCTAAGGTAAGGGTTTAAAAGAGCAGTTACATTAGGTAGTCTCCCGTAGTTTATAAGGTATAAAAAAACCTACTTATGTGGTAATTAGTACCACAAACTAATCAACTAAAAATTATAGCCTTCCAGGCTTTCATATGAAACCTTCCACAAGACTATTATCTAATCTAAATATCTAATCCCCATACTTCGTTAGTCCACCTTATAACATGACCCCTTTCTCAGGATTTCATAGCATGACTTATAATACCGCCATCTATTGACCCACGTAGATCCAACTAAGCCTTCTTCGCAATCAGTAAACAGCTACATTTTTTAGCTACATTTGTTAAGACAGTAGCATTAACAAAACTAACATATTATTTCCCAATATTATACATACAATCATATAATCGCCCCCCTATCCTAAATCTATCTACTTTCTACAGCAATACAAACCAAATAAAGTCAACTCCACCGCAGAACTATCAGGAAAAAAAATCCTCAACCACACTAACTAAAATTACTCGAGCACGATTAACTATAATTACTACTGGAGTGGTGGAGCTGGGGGAGGGCTAGCGGGGAGGTCCCCCTCCTGAAACTTGGCAAATTTTCATTTGTTTTCTAATGTATCTTACTCAATTAGTAGTTTGCCTCCCTATAAATTTTTACCCCCTAACGAAAAATCCAGTCGCCGCCACAATTTTGGGCACAACAAGAGAATCATTGATAAAGTTGAAAAATTGTTAGCTAATAGAACAAAACCCAGCTAATAAAGTCACCAACTTTAAAAGATATGAGAAAATATAAGGAATTAAAAAATTACCCCATTTTTGGCCTCAACAGGATGATCATCATCAATGTGGCAGCAAAGTCCAATAATGTCAAAATACTCTGAACAAAATGGGCATGGAAACTCCTCCCTTATATCATCATCTCCATCAATCTCCTCAAACTCCATAAACACATCTATAATCACCAACCAACCCCAATACAAATTAAATTAAACAACATAAATACGCATCCACAAATTCTTGTTTAAGACGGGCATATCAAATAGATAGATGGGAGTCATGGGACTAGGGAGACTCTAACTACGTAGAATTTGACTCGTTTTAAGCTTAAGACGGAAATGCACAGAAATCACATTCAATAAAATTGTAAAAAGAAATGAACTTTTTGCATAACAAGTTATATACCTGATCGTGATTGGAACCCAGATTGATATCTTTTAGAGATTGAAGATAAACAAGCATTCCAAGAATCAGAATCCATGATTACTGATAATGATATAAAGGGTCAAATTACAGATTTATTTAGGGTTTTTTTAATCAGAAAAGTGAAAGATTCATGAAATTTTTAGGGGATTTTGTTGATGGGGTTGATGATCTACAGAAGAGTGAGCTGAAAATGGGTCAAAGGAAGAGAGAAGGTGTGTATGTGTGTAGAGAAAGAAGAGTGAGATGAAGAGAAGAGTTGAGTTTTGTGGAGAATGATGAAATGAGGCAGGATGTTGGGGATGACTCAGTTCACAGCTGACTTCTGTCTGCTGTCTGCTGCTGTTCATATAAAATGTGTTGATCTGGCACAACAAATTATACCCCTTCATCCCGGAT
Organism: Silene uniflora; assembly: GCA_018983105.1. Lineage (NCBI taxonomy): Eukaryota > Viridiplantae > Streptophyta > Magnoliopsida > Caryophyllales > Caryophyllaceae > Silene > Silene uniflora. Next base: position 3,955 of record JAGPOY010002490.1, on the reverse strand, counting down.
TCCCGGTCATTTGTTTACATTCAGTTTTGGCACAAAGACTGAACAAAGAAGATAAGCCGATAAGGGTGTCGACTATTAGATAAAAGTGGGCCAAATTGATGAGTTGTATGACGGTATCAAATTGATCATCAAATGCATTATCAATATAGAAAGGTAAAAAATTAACTAACATACCCAAAATGAAAAAGGTGAACAAAATGATCAGGACAGAGTTAATGGATTTTTTTCAGTTTTTCCGTCGGTTTCCAGTTTATTGGGCATAACAAATTACTCGTATAATTTGAATTCTTTTTATTTTTTTTATTTCTTTCAGCGGTTTAAAGTTTATTTTGAAGCGATTCAATGATTATGTTGTTTCCCTTCTGATCATTTATTTACCTTAATTATTCTATATGAGAGAACAGATATTTTAATCAAAAGTAAACATATGCCTAGATTAGGGGAAGTAGTTTTGAGTAGTGCATGAATGCATGATTAGGTAGTGATGATGAAATAATATATGAATGATCTTATTATGGGAAATGGATCACTTAATTTCTTTTTAGGGAATAGATTTCTCCAATTTTTTTTAGAAAAATGAGATGGATCAGATGATCCTAATCTTAACAATTGAGATAGGTTTTGATTGGGTTTTGGATTGGATGTTGGTATTATAGTCTACTCAAATCTGTTTAGAATAGGTTGTTTTATTTGCCGTTTCGAGTTATTTTGCTTGTAACATGTAAGATAAACAAATATGAATAATGCACTTTTAAAAAGTGATAAAGATTTGATCTAATACCCCATTTAAAACTCGTAAATCCTTTATCCGTGAAAAAACAAAATTAAGCTCGTGATTAGCTAAGCCTATATTAGACCACCTCTAATTTGAAGGGAAATGGGAAGAGAAAAAGAAACGAGTAATTAAACATTTAAGAAAGACTAGAAAATCCATTAGAGTTTATTTTAATTTTCAAAATGGTAAATCTCTTGGTAGCATTATTATATGATAGTTTCAAAAGATAACTTAGGCCCTATATGAAAGTGTTTTAGTGTAATTTTGCAGGCGATTATACATCAAAATCACTATAACTTGAATTTAAACAGTAGGTAGATTATACATCCGATGTACAACCACCAATTGTATAGTTTTTGAGCATTATAATAAAAATGTTGAGTTTTGTTTTACAAATTATAAGTTTTACTATAAAGCTTATGAATTCATTCACTTATACATTAAACTCAAAAACATTACATATAAGTTTAGTTAAATTTGAGTTTTGCCGGAAAAAAAATAAAATCTAACTTAAAAACTTTAATAAGCTCAGAAAAAATACACAAGCTAAAAATTTTTATGTTAAAGAACAATTTTATAAGCCACATATTTTTACATATTTTTTTAACGCTAGTAGATTACCAATACAAACGATAATGACGATTCTTAAACAATTAAACAAAATGGTGTTGATTTTCGCAATATAAATTTTACTCAATATAGTACACATTTCTTAAACTACCCCTTTTATTTCCCATGTACTATACTCATGTCTCAAACTGTACAAAAAAAGAAAACCAAAAAACAGGAAATAAATCGTGCAATACACCATCCTCTTTGCCAACCACCTTTCCTCCTCCTCCCCTGGCCACCACCCCCCTCCCTGACGTCACTGCCAAAAACGCCAACCATCGTCGGCCCGATGACTAACGCATCATCACGAGCCGAATAGCGCTGCAACTTCGTCCTTCTCCTCCGAAATGAACCCCTCTCTCTCTCCCACCATTGTCCCTGCGCTGCCACTACCTCCATTGTCGTTCTCCTTTCGTCCCTTGCCCAGGGTGCCAGTTCAACACCACAACAACCAATTTATCTTAACAATATTTTTTACACAAAAACTAACCCTAAAATTAAATAAAATAATTCTAAAAGACATTAATTTGTTTAATAAGTCAGTAATTAACAATTTAGTTTTTGTTTTTCATTTAAATTAGTGTTTATAATTGAAGAAATTCGATTAATCGGAATGGTTACACAATTAGCAATTGAAAGGAGTAGACTTAGAGTTAATTTTAATGAGTACCTCGCAAAATATACTAAATTGGTAAAAGACATACCGCGAAAATAACCTCCGAAACAAAATTAAAATCAAATTAACTCAAGTACTCAACTATCAAACCAAATTCCCCGATAAACCGACCGGCAACAGCCAACAAAATACTACACCATCTCATGATGTTTTTCATAGTCGAATTTAACCACTAGACTTTACCGTTACGCGGGCAGGACCATCTCACTCCTTCCGATCATCTTCAACCTTAACATTGCCGCCATTGTCGTCTGTCCTTCCCAAAACCACCTGCATCTGCATCAATCTATTCCTCCAGATCAACCAATGCGGCATTACTATAATACTACCTCGAATTGACGATATTCCCATCGGTAATGTAGCTTTGAAAACCGCATTAATGGCGACCAGAAATCGGACGATCTTGTTTAAGAAGCATAGAGATGCTTTAAAGAGTGTTCGTGCTCCTACGTCAAGTATTGAATTAGCTGCGACGTCGTTGATTCGTCCTTCTTATACTCCTCTTAGTACTCATGATCCCGCTACTTCCTCCAGGTTTCCCCTAATTTAATTGATTTTTAGGGTTTTGTTGTTTTGATTGATCTACATTGTTGAATCTTTGAATCGTATAAGTAGAACTTTTGTTGTTGAGTTTTGATTGCGATCGTTGATTTGATGATTTTGTTAAGGTAATGTAGGAATCATTTAGCTGGAATTTGTGCTGAATTTCATAAATTAGGGATTGATTAGTCAAGTTATGATCATTTCGGGTTCCGACTAAGCTAGTTGATTCATTCTCGAGAAAGCGTTGTAATTTCAGAGTAGTCTTAGGATGGGTGATCTATTGAGAAGGTTTTAAGGCTAAAATGCGCTTGAAATGACTCGTGTTGGATGTGAGATCACTACACAGTCCCAACAAGTTGTCATGATTCATGATGGATATGCATTAATATTGGAGCATCTTGTTTAGTTTCACACGAATTTACTGGCCCTCAAAAACTTGAAGGATAAAGTAAAAATTGTGACTTCCATGCTAGAAGCCTAGGATAGAAAAGGAAAAAAAAAAGTATGACATCGTAACCGCCATGTTCATATAGCTCTCTCAAGTGATCTAAATATGTTACGCTGATGCAGTCAGGGTGCCGTAGCTGTGAGTTTACCACCAGCCTGGGTAGATGTATCTGAAGATGTGGCATCAAATGTGCATCGTGCACGTTCCAAGATGACTGAATTGACAAAGGCTCATGCAAAAGCATTAATGCCATCGTTTGGAGATGGTAAGGAAGATCAACGGCGAATAGAGAATCTTACAAGTGAAATAACTGACTTGATAAGGAGATCAGAGAAGCAACTTCAAAGACTATCTGCTGTTGGACGTACAGAGGACTCAAATATCAGGAAAAATGTGCAGGTATAAATGTATAACATTTGAACTGCGTGATATTCTACCAGATAGGTGTTTTTCATTTAAACAAAATGTTGTGCCATGAATAGTGTTATAAATATATACAAGCTCCTCTTGCGATATGATTATGATCCAACGGATAGAGAATGCTAATAATCTTCTTGTACATTTGATTGAAGATTGTGTTATGATCATTTAAAGGCAACACACATTTAAAAGTTCATCCTCTCAGTTGAAATGCCTTTTTAGCCTTATTCTCGATTTAATTTTTTAAGCTCTTCTCTAAAAGTTTCCCTCTTATGTATTATATTTCACTCCACTTTTTTTTTTTGTTCTTTCTTTTATATTTTCGCTTTTTGAGATCACCCATGGCGATTCCAAAGGATGATTCATGTCAGCCGACCCCAAATCATTTTGGGAATAAGGCTCTGATGTTGTTGTTGTTGTAGTGTTCATGCTGTAGTAGCTGTACACATACCTTTTTGTGTAAGCTTGTACCTTTCCTTTC
>JAGPOY010002489.1:11095-25831 GCA_018983105.1 Silene uniflora | reverse complement strand
AAAAAAAAAAAAAAAAAAAAAATCATAAATCATAATCATAATCAAAAATAATAATAAAAGTCATGTTTATAATTCATAATAATAATTTCACATATATGCAAGTATATAAATAATAAATAATTTTTTTTGAAGGAATAATAAATAATTTGGTTATTGCGTAAAACTACATACTCCAATATAGAACCATGATCTCTACAAAGACATAGGAGTATAGTATAAGTCAAAGTTTGTTGATAGTAGAAGTCTTTGTATATTTCTTTTGTTTCTTATACAACTAGTCTTAAACCCGTGCAAATTGCACGGGAGTGCTATTTCAAAACTTTAGTACCTATTGTTAATTAGATAGTCAATATGTTAAAATGAAAATTGTAACTCGCAGACGTTTAAAATACAAATTTTGACCCGTGCATTTTTAAAATGAAATTTTAACCCGTACACTTTTAAAATGAAATTTTGACCCGTGTATGTTTAAAATACAAATTTTGACATATGCGCTTTTAAAATGAATTTTTGACCCGTGCACTTTTAAAATGAAATTTTGAACCGTTTTCATTTTGTATCGATGGTTTATTAGTCAAACGGGAGAAAATAAAAATTGTAACTCGTGAACTTTCAAAACAATTTAATCAGATTGTTAAATAGTGTCAACCCGTGTATTATCCTATATAATATATAGTAACTATTGTTTTTACATGTCTTACATTTTATGAAATGTCTCTCGGGCTTATTTTTTTTTCGGTCTGTATCGATGACGATTTCGGTGTTACCCAAGCTAAACGTCATTTAATATGGAACTATATCTGACAAAAAAATTTCCCTTTTTAACTCTTCTTTCGATTTTCTCTATTTTTAGACGATTTTTCTCTTCTGTTAACTTTTTTTATATTAATATTAATATTAGTTGTAATATGGCATCAAAAACCCACTTTAACTTTCACTGATCCTATTTTGACTCATAACTCATATGATCTTACTTGTATTCTAATCTAACCCGGATCACCCAATCTGGGGCGATAATTATTTGCTCATAGGCAAAACATATACTCGTATATATATTTTATGATGTAATATATTATTCAGAAAACAATAGATTAATTAAATCCGTCTTAAGATTAAGATGGGTGAAGTATCCGTCTTAAGAGAGAGTATGAGCGAAATACGACACTTAGACAATGGGGTAGTATAGTGTATAACAATCAATTATTTGGGCCAAATTTGCCACGCTTTTTACCCATTACAAACCCTATATTTAACTTTATAAATAAAATGAATCAACACACATTTATTCATCAATGTCAGCCGCCCCCTACCTTTCTCAACCAAACATGCCCATTTGATTTATTCATCATGATCATCTAAGTCTACATTATACATCTTTATAAAAACTTCTCCCCATATTATCAGGCTAACATCTAGTTCTGTTATATAATTTTTTTTTTTTGTTTTACAAACATCTGACATAATTAATATTTTTAGTTCCAAATCTACCTCATTCAATTTTTTCCCGTTTGACAAAAATTCTCTTGAAGCAAAATCGCACATGTGAAATAAAAAATCATAGTTGTGCCCCGACCTTCTGTGTTAAAGTTTGGTATGATTTATTTATTTTAAGGTGGTTTTATTTATTTTTCTAATACTTTTTTATTTTCTTATTTTTAAATTGGATGGAATATGTCCAATTGCATTTTAGTCATTTTTTTTCTCTTGTAAAAAAAGCAAGTAACTAACCCATTGTCAAGAAACGGGTATCGTAGTAATTGTTTCTATATTTTAATTTAGTAAATTTTTTATTTTATTTAATAATTACTGTAGTAGGTAATGGCGATACCCAAATTGTAAATCAATTCTGGTTATATTTCTATCGTTATTTATAAATTATAAATTTCTAAATATCATTGATTTTTTTTCTTATTTATAATTAGATTTTGAGGTTTTGGTAATAATTGTTAGCAATTTATACTTAATTATTTTTATGAGATTATAATGTTTTTGTGTTTTTTTCTATAGTTCAATATAAGTAAAATAAAATTTCTAGATTGTATTTTATTAGCTGTTGATTTTTTTAATCAATCTAACAATGAAGATCATTTATAATTATTTTATTAAAGTTAATTAATGGACAATTTACATTAATCAAATACACATATCAGGCCAGAATGCCAGATTGATCATTGTACACTGACAATTAACATTGTAAATAAAAGAAACTTAGACGTGGGTGGGCCACTTATTTAAAAAATATAAAAAATAGAACTTTTAACCACAGTGCGACAACTCAGCACTGGTTGTTTGTTTTATAAAGAAGATGAGCAATTATTAGTACCCATTTAATTTTCTTTCTTTATCTTGTACGGAGTAATAAATATCTATTAAATCTCTATTAATTAATTTATTGCAATTTATTAAACAAAAGGAATAGCCAATAACATCGCTCCAGAATAATAGTCAATGAAATCGCTTCAAAAGTTCCTCTTTTAATTATATAGATAGATAATATAATGATAATGATGATAAGATTTCCTTCTTGCTTATTTCGATAATAAATTTGAATTATAATATGTGTAGTATATTATTTCATTTGTCCTAATCGTTTGTTCTCTTTTATTCTTTGTGGAGTGTATTTTAAGCAAATGCAAAAATTGAAACGGAGGGAGTATAAAATTTCAATGTGACGTCATTGTTTTATGATTAACTTTTCTAAACTGAAGTCTCAATTTGTAAACCAAGTTTTATGGTATGGCCTCGTAACTAAATCAGCCCAAATGCAGTACCGTATCCGCCAATCTTCATATACCCTGATCGCATAACTAAAACCACCAATCTAATGCGGACAAGCACTTAATTAGTAGTCGAAAAGGGCTGGGTTCAATGGCAAGAAGGGTCTTGAACAGATAAATGCAAAACACAAGATTGTCGAGAGAACACCCAGAACTGAGTGGAATACCTGCAAACAATGGCATTTTCCATGGGCCAAATACATAAACTCAAGTCTATAAACCAATTTCCATGGGCCAAATACAAGGTTTTCAGAGCATAACTAACTAAACCCTTCTTCCCCGTCCACTCTCCGTCCATGCCACTATGCCAGTGACTATATTCGAACTCAACTTTTACCATCTCAAATCCTTGCCTTACATGACTTAGCAAAAGTCACCACTGCATTCTATTTCACGATTTCTACTACAGTAGTCCAGACATACAATGAAACTTACTACTAGTCACACCAGTAGTATATACAATGAAACTTACTACTAGTCACACCAGTAGGCTCCTGTTTTTGTTTCCGTCATTAATCATCTACAATGAAACCAAGAACTCAGATTTCGAACACCAAAAAAGAAACCTGTCATCAAACAGTAAACAACGTGTTAGTGCCATGTTCAAACTTCTGCGCTCCCATTGAGAATGTTGTACTTGCAAACGGGGCAATTTGCACTGATCTTGAGCCACTTCTCGCTGCATGTTGCATGAAAATGGTGGTTGCATGGTAAAGCATGGAGCTCTATTCCGTCATCATATGAACAAAGGCAGATGCAGCATTCCTTAAATAAAATAGATAAAAAGTAGTCAGTATAGAATATAGTTGGCAATCGCAATGCACACTACAGTACAGAGCTGGCGAGTGTTGTATTAATGTCACTTTGTCAAACGGGGTAAACACGAACATTAGAAGTTAATGAGCAAAACACATTTAGCAGGCTATAACAAGGGCCATCAGAACTAAAAGTAAAAACCAGTGGATAATCTTCAATTCTTTTCATTGGTTCGAAACCTTCTGGAACCCAAAACCCTTACTAAAGACTATATTTATCTACATAAAGCTATTCAATGCGATATTCCCGCAACAAGCCAACAACAGCCATAAGATTACCCTAGTGCCATAAGAGCTTCTACAAATAGTGAGGTAGGGGGAATTTATGGTGGCATTATCACATGAAATGGTAACTCACTAGTTATGGTTTTAGAGCCGTCGGGGCTAAAATGTGACACACAGTAACTCAAAATGTGGTTGTTATAACCTTCAACTTTAAGTGTTTGGATAGCAAAAGTGAAGGGAAAGGGAGGGGAGGGGAAGGAGGGAAGAGAAAGGAAGGGGAGGGGAGGGAAGGGGGAGTGGGGAGTGGATGTTTGGATATAATTAATTTCCCTCCAAATCTTGCCTATTGTGAAGAGATTTTGATTTGCCTCCCTCCATTTCCCTCCATCCTTATTTACTATGCAAATAAGGATTTAAATCCCCACTCTCCCTCCCTTCCCTTTCCTTCCAAATCCCTCCATCCACACAAGCCCTAAATCTATTACAAATTTACAACATGGGAGGGGAAAAATGACTTATCATTACTAATCGGGTTAAATTTGATTAACAGAAGTTCCATTCAAATTGCAATTATCAATAAAGTATGTTCTTGCACCTTCAGTTAATCTTTTTCCATTTCCAAATACACGATGTTGATCGTTGTTGGGGCATGGGAACAGTTGATAAATTGAATCCTGATACTTGGACTGTTGAACATCATACTAGTGTGCTAAACCAGACAGAAACATGTTACCTGAGTTTCAAACCCATTAATTTCGTGCTGTTGCCCAACTCTATATGATTAGATAAGGTTCACACTATAAGTGCGCCACCGTGCTGTATCAATGATGGCGAGGTTGTATGCACCTTTGAGTGTGTGGCTTCGTGTGCACCTAAAGGTGTGTTCTGTCTAGTGTCTACTTAGTGTCTAAACATATAATTTTACGTAATTTATTTGTCTGTAACCCCTTAAGTTATATAAATGATAATGAAAATGTCTGATATCAAGATATTAAGGCCGAGTCTAATAGAACTTGGTTCACAAAAGCAGACACTCCCATGATCAGTAGTAAGAAATTGCAACAGATTTTGACAAGGAAACGTTACAACCTCGAAAAAAGAATATAAAGAAAGCACTTACTGAATCCTCAGGTAAAACAACACGTTCAGCTCCCGAGTCTCCACTACTGATATCCATAGGCACCATCACCCCAGCACCAACACTTGGCTTTTCCAAATTCTTATACATATGAAATCTGTATTTTGGGAGCACATTGAGGTCTGCTTCTAAGGCACCCATCTGCATAAAAAAAACATAACCAATATGTAAAGAGTCCGCATAAGCTCCACATTTAGTTCAAAAATATAGTCTCATACTTGTCCAGCAACAGTCTGCGCTCTATAGAATTGGATTACAATGGAGCGAGGCAAACAGCAACAAGTGCTGATCCCTGCTAACCAGATCATGGCAAAGGTACAATCATATGCCAGATAGGCCCTGGTAAACCTGCACAGAATCACATAAAAAGCTGTTATATCTGATTAATAAAGATACTACAATCATATGAAGAAGCAATGAAGCATGTATGGTGAAGTGGCTCCAACTTAATACCGCCACCAAGCAAGTAAGAAAACAAAGAAAAGGTGTATCTAAAAATTTATATAATAGACGCTGACATTCTCCTGGAATAAAGTGATTGCAGAAGTACAAAGCAATAGCAGAGTGCTTCACAGTAACTACACGCGAGTCCAGTAGAATCCTTGGCAAGTTGAAAGCACGTTTTGTATCATCCCATAAGGATGCTACTTAAGCAATGCAACCCCTAATGTACTTCAATGAATACTTTAAATGAATAATAGATTATGCACCAGAACGAAACCAGCACCTTGCAATCCAAGGAATTTTCACAGTTTTACATTTTTGCTCCTACACGTTTACTGTATACGGAATTTTGTTAACGAACATGGACACAACAATGGCAATGGGAACACATATATAGTTTAAATGAGAGTATTTAAATTGTAACGGATTACCCATGTTTCTTTTATTCTGAAATCAAGTCTGAAATAAAGGAGAGCATACCACCAATACAGGCATGAAGCATTTTGCCGAAGTAGCTCGTCCCCAGAATGTAACCAGTAGAGACCAGCAATCAACCAAACAAACGACAGTGATATGTTGAAGAAGTCACAAACATAAGCAAGGCTGATCATGAACACACAGATAAAAAACAGTATTAATAAAGTATAGAAATAGAAACAGTGACAAACCAGACAACAATAAACCAGATACACAAGCTGATGGAAAAGTCGAAATACACAATTACCATCATGAGTAGTTTGAGCAGCTTAGAATCAAAATCTCGGAATTTGAACATTTCCTTCCTAAGATATCTCTATCTTGCCTCTACAAATACACATAAACAAGACTAGGCCTTCCAATTCCATCATCACTGGCTACCATACTATTCTGAAGAAACAATTTTTCGGCTCATATTGTTTGAGTCTAAATGGTAAGATAGGACCTATCCGGTTCACAATAATAACCCATACACGGGTCTTAACTCTTGTAACTCTTAAGTAAGACCCAACTAACAATGCTTATACAAAGATCGACTAACCCTAAAATCAAAGGGCCGGGAAGGGGAAAGTCTCTTGTAAAACCGTCTAAAGTTTACGTGTAAAACCATAACAACACAATCTAAGTAGTTACGAGGGGGCCAATTACTAAATAACAAGTGGACCAAATTATGTGTGAATGATCAAATTGCTCATAAGTTCATTCTTAAAATAGAAACGACAACAATTGACCGAGACACCCAAAATGGAATAGGGCAACAAATGACGGGGACAGAGGGAGTACTTAATTTAAGGGAATTCAACTATTCATGTCAATTATCAATATAATACTTGTATAAAACCGTTTTCCACAAGTATTCGTAAAAATCGAAAGCAAATCACCTCGCTTCTGACAAACTTTGGAGATAACTACGAAAATCTCGAAGCTGTCCTCTCCTCCTCCTGACCACATGGCAATACACAAACCAAACAAAAATCCCATGAAGAAAACACTGAAGCGCAAACACGGAAACCCAAACCCTAACCGGAACATTGGGATTCTCGGCCGCGGTACAAACCAACAACAAAATCGACAGCAGAACGATGACGATATTGAGAATCATCTCGACCGCGATAGCTTTCTTGGAGTAAGCCCATTCCTCTATATCATGCAGCAGCAAATCCCTTTCCGGCATAGATGGCCCCCAAATGCACACCATCCGGAGCAATAAGACCGGCAATGTCGTCAACATCATCACCATTGTTGCTCAAATTAGTAAGGAGTCAAGTTGGAAATTGGAATGTAGGAGTAGTACTATTTTAAGCTAATTTTGGGCGGGAGTCAACATTTGTAGTCGAAACTCGAGTCTATTTTGGTTCTTCAAAGTTAGGGTTAGATGCGATCGAGTCTACTTTGGAGACTTGGTTCTATATTTGTAATCGAGTCGAGTTAAGGTGTTGTTTGGCTGTCACTTTATTAAAAAGGATTAGAGCATGTACAATAGAGAGGAGGTTATGATCCTCTTATTTTTTCATTCTCCCTTTCTTTTTTTGACACCTCAATTTCTCTATCATCCACTTTCATTCTCACTATTTTCATCCTCTTCTTATTTGTTTTGCCCTACAATAGAGAGGATACTCTTTTCCATCCTCTAACATTTTAATTGCATTTCAACTTATATTAAAAGAAAAAAATAAAAAGCAAATACTAAATATGGACAAATATAAGTGGATAGTTGGCACAAGGGCCAATGTTCCACATCCTCTAAAACTAGAGGAAATGGAGAACATCCTCCTTCTAAGAGGATCCTCTATGTACACTCCACAATAGAGAGGACCTCCTCTTAGATGAAAGAGAGTGCTAAGAGGAGGGTAAATCCTCTCTATTGTACATGCTCTTATTAATTGATATTTTTGCCGTTTTGGTGAGAAGTTATACTTTCTTTTTTTAGCATATTACTCGATAGTAGAGCTGATCAAATGCGGCCGGTCTCAGTCCACTTGGCCCGCTATTTAAGTGGGCTTGGTCATAGGAAAATATTAGAGTAACGGGTAATGGACAAAAAAAATAGGCCCGCCAAAATCAATGGCCGGTTATGGACAATGAAAAATGTCCATGGGCCAGGCCGCTAGGCCTGCTTTAAAAAACATTTTCCTATTTTTATCTACATGACAACTACAATAACATAAAAAGTGTATAACTAACCACTAATTATTTTTTTAAGTTCATAAACTTACTTTAATCTTGGTAGTACGTAGTTTTGTTTAAGTTGACAACCGGTGTTTTGATTTAATTTTAAGCCCACGAGCCCACGGGCCGGCCCACCTATTTAAATGGGCAGGCTTGGACAATCTAATGTGGCCCGCTATAATGGACACGTGCAACAAAACTAGGCCCGCTGGACAATTTTTTTTCGTCTCAAGCCCGCAAATGATCACCTCTACTCATAGTGAGTTGTGATTTGGGTGGTCTAGACTCCAGAATCACTTTATCTTCTTTCCTTGGTTTCGGTGCCAAAAGCAATAGATAACAATTCATATGTTTTGTAAAGCTCATTTTATGGTAATCAAACGACACCTAAAGGTCTCGAGTAAACTTGTCAAAAAGGATTGTGCGATAACCAAACGTGACTTAATTTTAATTTCCCAGCTACGAGCCTGTGACCAAGACTCCAAGAGTGCCAACCACATATTTGGGCGCACCATTCGGGTCGCTGAAGACCGGTGACTCGGATGCTCCTACACCCCTACCACATGACCACAAGTCCACAATCCGTTTCAAATCATCCTAACTTCGTACCACCGTCTCATTTTGTTTAACCATGTCTTTAATTTGAGATTCTGCCTGTAAAACGATTTTATGCAAACATTCGAAGAACATTCCCGGAAAAAGGAAAAAAATCCAATTTTTCTTTACTTCAACAGTTAAACCAATGTCCAAGACATACTTACAGCTAGTATATACAATGAAACACCAGGCACACCAATATGCTATTGTTTTTGTTTCTACTTTCTCCTTTCTAGCACTGATCATCTACAATGAAACCAAAAACTCGGATTTCGAACAGTAAACAAAGTGTTAATGCCAAGTTCAAACTTTTATGCTCCTTTTCAGAATAATGTACTACTTGCAAACGGGGCATTTTGCGTTGATCTTGAGCCACTTATGAATGCATGTTTCATGATACAGCATGAAGCTTCATTCCGGTTACAGAGAGGGCAGATACTTGGAAGTTGGAACTGCTGAACACCATACTAGTCTGCTCAACCAGACAGAGACATGTATACTTACAGCTCGTAACTACTATGAAAATTTACTTGGCTCACCAACAGGCTATTGTTTTTGTTTCCTTCATTTACCATATCGACAGTGAAACCAAAGACACTGATTCCCAGCACCAAAGAGAAACTAGTCGTCAAACAGAAAACAAAGTGTTAACTCATACGCTTCCTTTGAGAATGCTGTAGTTGCAAACGGGGCATGTTGCTTTGATTTTGAGCCACTTCCCAATGCAAGTTACATGAAAATGATGGCTGCATGGTAAAACATTGAGCTCAATTCCGTCATCGTATGAACAGAGGCAGATACAACATTCCTTCAATAAAAAGAAAAAAACACTTGGTTAGTAAAGAATATAATTGGCAATCGTAATGCACATAACAGCACCAAGTCGAAAATTTATGCATTTAATGTCACTCGTCAAACGGGGTAAACTGTAAACATGAACTATACAACATGACAACTAAAAGTAAAAATATCAAATGATCTGCAGTTTCTTTAGTTGTTCGGAACGTTTAGAAACCCAATCCCCATCCTCAAGACTTTATCTGTCCAAATAAAGACATTCAATGCGATACTCCCGAACAAGCCAACAGCAGCCATAAGATTACCCTAGTGCCCAAAGAGCTCCGACAAATAGTAAGGAAGGGGAAATTTACAGTGGCATATATCAAGAACTAGACATGCGATATATGAACTATTAAGTCATTAGTTTTAAGCTGGTACTCCTTCACTTAATTCTACACAGTAATAAATGTAAAATACCTTGCTCAGGTTCCAAACATTGTACAGGACAGCCAAGATCTAGGAATGAACTGGTCAAGTTTTCATAGATGTCTCACTTTCTCCTAAATCTATAAGCACGCAAAAGGGTTTAGATGTCGTACATATCAATCTTTACTCACCAACTAGCCTCTCTAATTCATAGTATGTGGTCAAATATTCATTTGAACAATATGGTATTTTCATCACGGTTTCAGAATTCAGACAGTCGGCCAAAATGTGGCGCATACAAACAAAAAATGTGGTAATTGTAACCTTCAAAACTAATACAAATCTACAATTTGGTATCATGGCAGGAATTTAAAACCCAGGACACTTAATTTTCCCGCATAAGATTTTTTTACCACTAAACAGTAAACACTGCTATCAGACTATTAGCAGGTAGGAAACAACCTATCATCATCACTAATGGGTTAAATCTGAAAACCAAAAGTTCCATTCAAATTGCCATTATCAATAAAGCCGGTCCTTGCACCTTCAGTGAATCTTTGCAAAATTCCCTGAGTTGATCATTGTTGGCCATGGGACCAATTGATCAATTTGATGCCCAAACACATCTGACTCAAGAAAAGATGAAACAATGAATGCCATTGAATTACATGCATTAAGTAGAATCCTGACCCACTACCAGTTACAAAGACGGCAGATACTTGAACATCATATTAGTGTGGTAAACCAGACAGAGACATGATACCTCAGCTTCAGACCCACTGACTCCACGCTGCTGCCCAGCTCTATAATTAGAAGGTTCACTCTATAAATGTACCACCGTGCTGCATCATTGATGTTGAGGTTGTATGGACCTTTAAATGTGCGACCTCATGTGTACCTAAAGGTGTGTTCTGTATAATGAGTGTCTAACCATATGATTCTATGTAATTTATTTCTAAGTGTAACACCCAATATATGTGGTGATGAAAATGTCTCACATCAAGATATTAAGCACTACTCTAATGAGCAAGAAGAGATTTCACTTACTCCAGTGGTCAAAATAAAACCCTTCCAAATTTGGGCTTAAGCAACACGCCTCACTAGGGTACTTCTATGTTATTGGGATGTATAACAATTGTAAGTTGATCTGTTACATGATTTACATCAACCCTAAGAAACCCAAGTTAGGCACTTGTATCAAGCTCACCTTCAGTAATACGTGCTCAAAAAAGCAGACACTACCACAATCAGTAGTAAGAAATTACACAATCACGTCAGCAACAGTATTTTCACAAGGGAAGGTTACAGCTTCAAAAAATGAATATAAAGGAAGCACTTACTGAATCCTCGTGTAGAACAACACGTTCAGCTCCCGAGACTCCACTACTGATATCCATAGGCACAATAACCCCAGCACCAACACTTGGCGTTTCCAAATTCCTTGACATATGAAATCTGTATTTTGGGAGCCCATTCAGGTGTTCTTCGAAAGCACCCTCCTGCTTCGAGCATCAAAAAACAACAAGTATGTAAAGAGTTCACATAAGCTACACACTAGTTCAAACTTCAAATATAATAGTCTCATACATGTTCAGCAACTGTCCGCACTGGGGTTTTAATGAAGCAACGCAAACAGCAACATGCAGTGATCCCTGCTAACCAGATTAGGATAAAGGTAGAATCATATTCCATATAGGTCGTCTTCACCCTGCACAAATTTACATTAAAAGCTGTTATAGCTGATTAATAAAGGTACGACAATCATATGAAGAAGCAATGAAGCATGTATGGTAAAGTGGCTCCAAGTCAATACCACCACTCGACCACCAAGGAAGTAAGAAAACAAAAGCAAAGGTGTATCTAAAAATTTATATAATAGACGCTGACATAGTCCTGGGGAAAAACATGATTCTGGAAGTACAAAGCAATAGCAGAGTCCTCCACAGTAATTATTTGCGAGTCCAGTAGAAACGTTGGAGAGTTATAAGCACATTTCGTATCATCCCATAAAGATGTTATATAAGCAATGCAGCCCAGAATGTACTTCAATGAATACTTTAATGAACAATAGATTATGCACCAGAATGAAACCAGCCATTGCAATCCCAGGAAATTTCACACTTATGCTCCTACACATTTAGTGTGTAAGGAATTTTATTAATGAACGTGGACACAACAATGGCAATGGGAACACATATATAGTTTAAATGAGACTTCAAATTGTAACCGATCACCCATGTTTCTTCTATTCTGAATCTTAATAACTTATCCGTTACTGGGAGCATCAACATCATGTGAAATAAACGAGAGCATACCACCAATAAAGCCGTGGAGCATTTTGCTGAAGTAGCTTGTCCCCAGACTTTAACCAATGCTTACCAACATTCAGCCAAACAAAAGACAGGGACATGTTGAAGGAGTCATAAGTATAGGCGAAGCTGATCCATGAATGCACAGATCAAACACAGTATTAATAAAGTATCAGAAAAGAAACGGTGAGTCGGTGACAGACCAAACAAAAAGAAACCAGATACACAAGCTGATGGAAAAGTAGAAATATGGTGAAAATCCAAAAACCCTTCTAAGCAGGACAAGTTTATACACACACTGATTTTAAGGAATCAATACACTCATTTTCAGTAAGAATATCCATGAATTGGCAACTCTGAAGCATTTTCATAAGAGCACACTAATGTTTTCGCATTTTGAGGTGGCGATTACCAAAATCTTTTCAGGCTTAGAATAGTCACATTCAGACTCTTTTCAAATTTCAATCAAGCCTAAAAATGTTCTTTCTCTAAAGAAGGGACTGTCAGTAAACTACTGAAAGAACAAGTTACGGTACACAATTTCTTCATGACTAGGATGAAGGGTCCAAAGTGTTAAAGTGATCACTATTTCCTTGGTTATTTCGCGGTTGTTCAATGACGATGTTTGCTCTATGCTGCACTAACATTAGCACCCCTATGACTCTATGAGTAGTTTACACAGCTTAATTAGAATCAAAATCTTGGATTTCGAACATTTCCTTCCTAAGATATCACTATCTTGCCTTTCTTCTACTTGTAATTACCCAAGATATACTTGGACCTCATCCAAACAAGCCATAATATTCTAAAGAAAATCTTGTTCCGCGCTTATTATCCGAGTCTAAATGGTACAAGATAGACCCAAATCATCCCATTTTACCGAGACAACATATCAATTTCACAATAATAACCCATACACCAGTCCTAATAGTAAGTCCTAAGTACCTAACTATCAATGCATAAACAAAGATCGACTTAGATTTCCTTCCCTGCACAAAACCCGAAAATCAAAAGGAACGGGAAAGTCTCATGTAAAACCGTTTTACAGCATAAACAACACAAATCTTGGTAGTAATTACATAATTATCAATTAATACTCAGTATAAAACCGTCTTACACAAATATTAATAAAAATCGAAATCAAATCACCTCGGCGGTGCCAAACCACCAGCAGCAGCATAATTGGCGTTGGCTCCCTGAAACTCAAGCTGTCTCCGTCTCGCGACACGGCGATACTCAAACCAAAGCAGAATGACATGAATCAAACACTGAAGCGCATACACAGAGACCCAAACCCTAACCGGAACATTGGGATTCTCGGCTGCGGTACAAACCAGCAAGACGACCGATAACAGAAGGATGACGATATTGAGAATGATTTCGACCGTAACAACTTTCATGGAGTACGCCAAGTCCTCCGTATCCCGAACCATGCTCACCCAAACCGACTCTAATGGACCCCACCAGCACATCCACCTGCTAAACAAGACCGCGAATGTCGTAAACATCACCGCCATTGTTGCTCCAAGTAAAATTGGTAAGGAGTGAATGAGTGTAATCAAAGTTTTAGGGTTTGTAATCGCGAATTTATGGTAATTTTGGGCGGGAGAACATTTGTATTCCAGTCTAAAGGAAAAATTGGGAAATACTGAAGGAAAATTTGGGAAAAGGTGGAAAAATGAGGGTAAAGTTCGAAAGTTTGATTAGGACCACATGAAATGAATTCTGTAATTAAATAAGTAATAGATAGTGGATGTAAGGGTAATTTAGTCATTTTTCAGACCAAGTAAAATATGTTACCATTGGGGTGGATCGTCCGTTTTTTGTAAGTGTTACCATCTGTCTGAATTGGAGAAAGTATGTAAATCGAGTTGTCGAATCTATTTGGAGACATCGTTAAGAATTGGTTAATGGTTATATGTTTGGGTCTCGAGTCTCAAGTAAACCATCCCAAATTGGGTTGAAATGTTGAATACGTGATCAACCGGTTTGGGGTTGATTTTAATAAAGTTCGTGATTTATTTCTAATACAACAGATTCAATTCATTTGAGTTGATTTTTCAACTCCAAATTAACATGTTATATCGGGTGAGGGTCCGGTCAACCAGATTCTAGGTTGATTTATCTCTGATAAAGAGTAATGTAGTGCACTCGTGCACGTGCCCCAACCCCTCAGACAACCCTGCCCTTGACTCGACCCTAGGGCCACCCTCAATCTCATCCAGAGTTATGCGATTCTTGACTGTAAATAAAATGGTTCTGGTTTATGGTCAAATTTGGACATGTCTATAATGTCTAGTATTCATCTAATATGACAATTTTAAATCGACTTAATCAATATATCTATCTATATTATTAAAGGAAGCTTTTTTCGAGCAATTTCATTGGCTACAAGCTTTTTTCGGGCGATTTCATTGGCTACAGCTTTTAACTAATGACTGTGAGAGTTTACAATTTTTTAAACTACCTGACATATGAATATAAATATAAATAAATAAATATAATAGATAAATATAATATTGACCATGCGTACAGTGTTTTTAAAAACCAAAACTGTTAAATTGAGACAAGACTTCTAG
>JAGPOY010002488.1:0-14738 GCA_018983105.1 Silene uniflora | reverse complement strand
TAACCCCGACCTAGATCGAAAGATTGGAAGGGTAGACTTGTTTAATTGTAATAAGTTAGATCTTATGAGGATGAAAGTTAAGTAAGATTGACCTTAGGACGACTTTAGATCGAAAGATATAGTCGGGTTTAAGGACCGAAAGGTGACAACCCAGTCCTTCCTACCAACGAACTGACCGACCTAGTAAACCCTAGCTGTAGAAACACGGTTGACCGAATTCCTTCGCATGCTCCCTTCTCCTCTGATTTAATCTAGTTTTAATTCTCTCTTAAATCTTTAGTTTAGATATACACTTTCAAACCCCCCAATTATTGTGACTGACAGAAAAATCGCATAAATAGAATAATCTGCCTCTCTGTGGGATCGACCCTATTTACCACTAGCTTCTAGTTAGTAGTCTTTAGGTTTTTATTTTTGGTGTTATAACGACACGACATCATACCTCTCCCAGAGAACCAAGAGCATCTGTCACCCGGTTGACAACATGGTCCACCATAGCTACTGCCTTGGTGGTAGACTCCAAAGGATCCATTGTCAGGGCAGAAGGAGAGATACTGCCAGCAAACTCGGCTATCTTCTCCTTGGCAGCTTCCATATTGTCAACCCTGACTTTGACCTCCCTGATGGAGGGAGGAATGTCAGCCTCTTCTTGCTTCCTCTTCAAAGGTGCAGAAGAAGTCTCAGCAGCAGCAGGCTCCTCAGGGACGACTTCGATGTAGGTCAGGTCAATGGGCTTATCAGCCTGAGCACCAACACCACCCTGAAATTCTTCCTCCTTGACCTGAGCCAGCATGGCATTTAAATCAGCAGTCCCAAACCTGGCACGCCTGGTGGAAGACCTAGTAGCTACAACATGTGGCACTATGTCAGCAATAAAATAGGCTACATAAGAATACACTAGTTAAAGACAGAGTAGCAGGTATTCTCTTACTGCCAGAGATTGAGACCCCAGGAGCCCTGGTAGGCCTCGGAGGTTTGGCTGCACTTTCAGTCTTCAGGTAGCGTGCAAAGCGTTCAACTCCAGCACAGAGAGGCCACGTCCTCTCAACAGCGGGGATTTTCAGAAAAGCTGTTACCCTCTCAGAAGGATAATCTAAGTTTGATGTCCAGTCATCAACTATAAACGAAGGTACAATCAGTATTTAATTTCCTTTTTTTCTTTTGCACTAATCAGTTTGTTCATAAAATGAATTAGAAAGCAGAGAAACAGAAAACTTACTGGCTAGACAAGCTGCAAAGTTCAAATACTCCAGGTCAGGACCAATGGAGCTAGTCTTGATAAACATAAAACCGGCAGCCCAATCCTTATCAGCACCGCTGTTAAGCTGGCTGAAAAGAGGAGTGGTGCCGGTCCTTGCCTTGAAAGTAAACCTCCCTGGACTGACAGTCTTCAGGGAGTAACAGCTTTTCAGGTCCTCCAGGGTGAAGGAGAGCTTGTGTTTTTCACAGAGATGCTCAATAAAATAAACCACCTTCCAGATAGAAGGCATGACCTGATAGGGGGAACACCAAGTTCCTTGATCACCTCTATCGTTGGAGGAGAGAAAGGAAGTTTACAGCCAGCCCCGAGGGCCCAGTCATGGATACAGAACCAACCGGGGTAACTCCAGTTAGCCCTGATTGAGGAGTTTTCAGGAACCCAGACCTCTGCATCTGCAGGGATCAGCTTCTTGTCTTTCAAAATTTGAACGATTTCAGGCTTGAGACAGTTGGCGGGAGAGGATTCCAGAGTTTTTGCTGGTTTAAATTCAAAACCACCAAAGAAAATGGAAACCATCTCCACAGCAGGAGTTGGAGCTACAGGAGATTCTAGTTTATTCTCCCCAGAAGTTTTAGGCTCAGTGACATAAGGAGTGGCAGGGGCAGTTGCTCCCCTGGTGGATTTCTTATTTAGAACCATTTTTTGATTTTCTGGAAAACTGGAATAATTTCTGGGATTTTTTGAAGATTTGAAGATGAATATTTAGGAGAGAAATTACTTGAAGATTAGAAGGAATTGGGCGGATGAAAAAGTGAGGAATTATGAGAAGCATAAGAGGGTATTTATAGGGGCGGTTAAAACTAGGGTTTTAACTGCCAGTTGATCCGAAAGGGCAACTGCATTAAACGAAGTGGACACTTGGCGCAGTAAAGAGAACTAGTCGTTACTTTACCATCATTACACTCAACCGCCAGTTACAAAGTTAAAATTAAATGAAGAACTTTATCTTCTCATTACTAACCTGGCTTAGCGATAATGGGAAGATAAAGGGGCTACATTTCTACCCTGGCCTGACTGTGAGGGTAGGTCTGACAAGGTACTTCAAGTTTGGCAAGTATAAACAAGTCCAGACTGCCACGTCATCAAAAGAAGTTTCTACCCTGGCCTGATCGCCAGGGTAGGATCGGAAGGGAGACACATGCCTGGCACCAGGCAGGAGAGAGCAACGGTCAGAAAAGTAAGATCACAGTTGACCAAAATCAATGATATTTATGGAGAAAATAACGCAGCATTTATAAGGAGAATATTACCTTATTTACCCAGCTTTATTACGGGTAATAAAGGATATTCCGCACAAGATCAAGGGAGCATTAATGACAGGATATTATGCAATTAAAAAGAAGATTACGTAATAAAGAAGCAGCCACTATATAAGGAGAGGAAGAATCATTTGCGAGACACATTATCATACTCAAGAATACACTACGCGAGAAATACATTACACACAAGAGCATACCAAATTGTTAGCAATCATATAATTCTCCATATTATTAGTGAAATCTCTCCTGGCTTGGTGCCCGTGGTTTTTTCCCATTTAAAGGGTTTTCCACGTACAAAAATCTTTGTCTTTTACTGTTTATTTTCTACCTTTATTTACTTAGTTTTAAGCCTGCCTATCAGCAAACAATACAGGTAGCCTGAGCTAGTTGACCCTGATAACTCTACCCTGACCGGATTTCAGCCTTGCGCAAAATCCACCTAAAACAACAACGAACTGAAAGATATGATGTATCGGATACCAGGAATGCCAACTCCCATAGAGAAAGCTACGCTGATTCTCCATTCATGGATCAACTCGCGCTGACGCCAGTTCCAAAGGGGTTTAATGCACCCACAATGACATTATACGATGGAACCGCAGACCCGATTGATCATATCAGCCAATACAAGCAGAAGATGATGGTCATTACAGCAGTAGGACCACTAAAAGAGGCATGCATGTGCAAGGGATTTGGCTCTACCCTATCTGGAGCGGCTCTACAATGGTTGGTAAGCCTGCCAAACAAGACTATAGCCTCATTCGCAGAGCTAGTCAACGTCTTCGTACAACAGTTTTCGAGAAGCAGAAAGCCACCAAAGCAAACAAGCGATTTGCAGCGAATAGTACAAGGATTTGAGGAGACAACTAGAGAATACATCAATCGATTTAACAGGGAAAAGGTATCCATCAAAAATTGCGACACAGCAACAACGATTGAAGCGTTTCGCCAAGGATTGCATGAGGATTCTGATCTCTACAAAGAGATGACTCGAAACCCCTGTCGACGATTTCAGGAGGTGCAAGCCATGGCGGAACCAGCCATGCGGTACAAGGAGGACCTCAGGGCTAGGAAGAAGACGACAGGAGTCACAAGAGGAAAGAAGGAAGCAGCTAGAGAGGAAAGGGCCAAACCCTACAGTAGACCAGTCCTGAAGGTGGCAGCAGAATACACAGATCACAAGGATAATCAGAATCTTCCACCAAAGTATGAAGAGTATGGATTCAATACTGGAATCGCAGGCCTCCTGAAAGCACTCAGGGATCTGGGAGATAAAGGCAAATGGCCCAGAGCACCCAATGAAGGTCAAAATCTCAGGAAAGACGCCAGCAAGAAGTGTGAATTCCACCAAGACATTGGACACACCACAACGGATTGCTTCACCATGAGGCGAGAAGTATACAATCAGTACAAGAGAGGGAATCTAGACCACCTGTTAACACGTGGGGGAAAGAGAGACAAGGTTAGTACAGCACATCAATCTCTACCTTCACCACCTCCCGTCTGCACCAGGACCATAAACGTGATAACAGGTGGCTCAGATATCTGCGGTCTGACATATTCTGCGGCAAAGAGGCGAGCCACACAGTTGAAAGGAGATAGGCCAGAGACGTCCTATCAGGTATATCATGAAACTTTGCCTCCTATCACATTTGACGAAGTAGATGCAAAAGACGGCAGCGAGGAGCAGCACGATGCACTTGTAATCACGCTATCCATAGGCAATTGCACAATGGAAAAGGTTTTAGTTGATACAGGAAGCTCAATAAACCTGATCATGCTAGACACTCTTAAGAGAATGGGCTTCAATGAAGCAGACCTCCAGAGAAAGGCCGTACAATTGGTGGGATTCAGCGGGGAAACAGCACACTCCCTGGGAGAGATGGTGATTCCCACCTACATCGGCGGAATTAATAAACAAGTCAGGTACCTAATCATCAACGGTCCATCCACATACAATGTTATCCTAGGAAGACCACGGCTGCATCAGATGAAGGAGGTGCCATCCACTTACCACTAGTGCGTAAAGTTTCCAGCACCATGGGGAGTTGTAGAGATCCGTGGAAATCAGGAAGACACCAGGGTATGTTACAAGCAGGCTCTCAAGAGCACTGCTTCCCCGCCAGCATAGCAATTAAGGGAGCAGTCTGTCCAGGACGTATACATCGAACCCGAGCCAGTCAAACTGGAGCAGATAACTCTGGACATCCTGCATCCCGACAGAACTGTGTACGTAGGAGCAGAAGGCTCTTACACCGTACGACGACAGTTAATCAAATTCTTGCAAGACAACATGGACTGCTTAGCCTGGTCCCACGACGACATGATAGGCATAGATCCTGCCGTCATCACACATAAGCTAGGAGTAGACCCTCCCTATCGCCCAGTACAGCAAAGAAGGAAGAAGTTCGCTCCAGAACGCAACGAAATCATCAATCTGTAAGTAGATAATCTGCTAGCAGTAGGAAAGATAAGAGAAGTCAAATACCCGCAGTGGCTGTCCAATGTAGTGGTGGTAGCAAAGAAGAACGGCAAGTGGAGGGTCTGCGTAGACTTCACTGACTTGAACAAAGCGTGTCCTAAAGATCCTTTCCCTTTGCCACACATTGATGCCATGGTAGACGCCACAGCAGGACATGAGATATTGACATTCCTAGACGCCTGGAGTGGATACAACCAAATCAAGATGGATCCAGCTGATCAGGAGAAAACTGCTTTCATGTCAGAAAGGGGGATCTATTGTTACAACGTAATGCCTTTTGGTCTAAAGAACGCAGGATCCACTTATCAAAGGTTGGTCAATAGGATGTTCAAGCAGCAGATTGGAAAGACGATGGAAGTGTACATAGACGATATGGTGGTCAAGTCAAAGAAGGCAAGCACGCACATGGAACACTTGGCTGACACTTTCGCCACCCTAAGAGAGTACAAGATGAAGTTGAACCCTTCGAAGTGCACTTTCGGGGTACCGTCTGGCAAATTCCTGGGATATATAGTCACAGAACGAGGAATAGAAGCCAGCACGGAGCAGATCAAGGCAATACTCCAGCTCGAGCCTCCCAGAAGTCCAAAAGATGTCCAACGACTCACGAGGAAGGTGGCAGCGTTGAGCAGGTTTATATCAAGGTCATCCGACAGATGCAAGCTGTTCTATGATACACTACGTAAAAGTCAGAAGTTTGAATGGACAGATAAGCACGAAGAGGCATTCCAGGAATTAAAAAGATACCTGAGCACTCCACCTCTACTGTCAAAGCCGGAGGCAGGGGAAGATCTACTCCTCTACCTCTCCATCACGGAAGCAGCAGTATCTGGAGTCCTCATCAGGGAACAGGACAAAGCGCAGCATCCGATATATTATGTGAGTAAAAGTCTACTTACAGACGAGACCAAGTACATATCTCTGGAAAAATTAATTCTAGCACTCGTAACTGCCTCATATAAACTGCGCCCCTACTTCGACGCCCATACGATCCGTGTCATAACCAACTATCCATTGAAAGCAATCATGAGAAAGCCAGAATTGTCTGGTAGAATGGCTAAATGGGCGGTACACTTGATCGGGTACGATCTGCAATTCGAACCCCGCACAACTATCAAATCGCAAGTTCTAGCAGATTTCGTGTCTGACTTCAGCCCAAGCATACAAGCTGGGGCAGGAAAGGCAATCCTAACACTAGAAAGCAGCGGTGCAACTGAAACATGGGTCCTGAACGTGGATGGCGCATCTAATGCTCGGGTGCAGGGGTAGGACTAGTGTTAAGATCTCCAGACGGTGATCTTATGGTTCAAGCAGTGCGGTGCGAATTCAAAGAAACCAACAATGAAGCAGAGTATGAAGCATTGGTCCTGGGACTGAGACTGGCGTTAGAATTAAAAGTCAAGGACATTCAGGTGTATAGCGACTCCCAGCTGATAGTAAACCACGTGAATGACTCCTACATGGCCAAGGACTCCAAAATAATAGCTTATCTGGCAGTGGCAAAGGAGCTCACCTTGCAATTCAGAACATTCGCTATAATGCAGGTTCCCAGGGAATAGAATGTGGAGGCAGACGCATTGGCTACATTGGGATCAACCTTCAAGCCAACAGAGTTATCAAACATACCCATTGTCCACGTCCTGGAACCAGCCATTAGCAAAGAAAATGCGGCTGATCCTGAGAAACCAGAGCAGGTTAATGGGGTAGGTATACCAGTGTGCAGTACCACGGAACCATCATTAGAAAGCGATTGGCGCCAGCCCTACATAGACTGGTTGAAGGAGGATATATTACAAGGAAGCAAGAAGGAGATGAGGAGTTTCAGGATGAAGGCATCTAGGTTCATATTAATCGATGATATACTGTTCAGGAAGTCCCTGGCAGGACCATATCTCAGATGTCTAGACAAGGAGAAAGCACAGACTGTTCTACATGCCATCCACTCTGGCGATTGTGGAAACCATGCAGGGGGCAGGAGTCTGTCAAACAAAGCTCTACGACAAGGCTACTTCTGGCCAACTATGCGTGAGGATGCAGTACAGTACGTAAAGAAGTGTGATTCATGTCAGAGATATGCACCCGTCATACATAAGCCAGCAGAATTAATGCATCCCATTATCTCACCATGGCCATTCATGATGTGGGGCATGGATATTGTGGGTCCACTACCACGGGCACCAGGAAACCTGGCATACAAGCTAGCAATGACTGATTATTTCTCCAAGTGGATCGAAGTAGAGGCCTTCCCTGAGATACAGGAGAGACATGTGATCTCTTTCATCAAGAGAAACATCATCAGCCGCTTTGGTATCCCACTAGAAATCATCTGTGACAATGGAGCACAATTCGTATCTACTCCCAGAAATCCACAGTCCTGAAGAAATCTGCTAGGAGGCAAATGGGCCGATGGAACATAGCCCTGAAGAAATCTGCTCCCAGAAATCCACAGTCCAACGGTCAGGCTGAATCCAGCAACAAAATTGTTATTGAAAATCTCCGAAAGAAGCTGCATGAGCTAGGAGGCAAATGGGCCGATGAGCTCCCCTTAGTCCTATAGGCAGACAGAACTACACAAAAGATGGCGACAGGACATACACCTTTCAGCCTGGTATTTGGGGCAGAGGCTGTTATCCCATCAGAAATTCTAGTTCCTACTCACCGATACGCGTGCCAGACGCTAGAGCGAAACCAGATCGACATGGCCAGGAATCTTGATACAATTGACGAACTTAGAACCAGCGCCTCGATACGCCTAGCTTCATACAAGCAAGCTCTGGCCAGGTCATACAACAAGAACGTCAAAGTCAGGATCCTGCAAGTTGGGGATCTCGTCCTCAGAAAAGTCTTCCAAAACACCAAAACCATAGGGCAGGAAAATCCGCCTACAAATTGAAAGGTCCATGCCAGGTAGAGAGTATAGTTGGCCATGGTGCTTATAGGCTCATGACACTACAAGGTCAGCTTATATACAGGACATGGAATATTCTCCACCTGAAGAGATACTACACCTAACAGGAGTGGAAAGCTAGTCTGCAGAAAATACCTCAGCAGTCCATGAACAAATAAAATAAAATAAGTAAGGCACTAGACTTAGGGGTAGGTCTTTTGCAAATTTATAAAACAAGTCTTTTTATATTTTCTGTGTCTTTTTCCCCTTTTTTACCTTTTTCTTATTTTTTCTTTACAACCATAAAATATCAGAGAGTTGTGGTTCTGGAACCTACTGGATTCAGATTAGTTTCTGGGTCCCCCAGCGTCCCGATTAAGTTACAGGATTCTGTGGACTGGAACCAGGTAACTGCTTCCCTCTGATGTGTCTTTTGATTCATGGAAGAGGAATTTTGCACTCTGCTTTTAATAACTTAACAGGCACACGTACTTCAGGAAGTCTGACCCTCACAAGGGATCAGGCCCCTAAACAGCGGGGCAGGCCGGTGCAGGACAGTCCCAACTTGTCTATCCAGCCACAAGTGCCTCCACCAGGCGGGCAGACACGAAAGGAACTAGGTTATACAGCCCATGGCTAAACACCAGTATCCCTGATAACACCCCCAAGATAGCTATCTGATTCCTTACAGTGTACACTCTAAACCGCATGCATGCTTAAAGTCCCAGAACGACTACAAACTTGCCTTGAATGACGCCTAAGACGGCTAAGTTCACCTCCTTCCTGAATAACGCCCCAGACGGCTAGAATTCAGTCACCTCCTTTGAATAACGCCCTAGACGGCTAGAATTCAAAACTCTCATATGAATAACGCCCCAGATGGCTAGAATTCGAACTATTTATCTAAACGCCCCAGACGGCTAACCTAACCTGCTTTCCTGAATAACGCCCCTGCTGGCTAACATTCATTATCTATTATCTATTGCAAGTTACCCATCTACAATAAGTGGGTAGCATTATAACTCAAACCAACCAACCACCCCATCTATTGCAAGTTAATTCTTGTCTACCTGTTTATTGCACCTTGTGCAGCTCACCTACCTGTTTATCTCAACGGTAAGGAACTTGAAACCAAAACGAGGTTTCACAAACTAAGCCTGCCACCAGGCTCAAAATATATAATGTTACCCGCTAACCTAGCAGGCACAGATCGTCTGATGACCCCCTGCTTCCACGCAGGCCCGGGTCAGATGTAGCAAATTGTTCAAAAAAATTATAAATTAAGCCACGCAGGGCTAAAAACACCATTGTTCCAAAAACTAACTACCACCTGAATATTTTGAGGGAGGGGGATGGAGCACCTACACCAGCTCTGCTCTGCCCTCTGCTGCCTCTCCTGTTGTCTCCTCTTGCTAACTTTGTTGTGCAGGATCCGCCATAGGCTGAGTAGCAGCAGCTACCTCTTCAGGAGTTGATTCAGCCCTATCTGCAAATTCTGCAACTGTCACCTCCCCAGCCTCCTCCACAGCAGCCTCGCCAATCTGGGCAGCAGCAGCCAGAGACTCCACCTCGCCAGCTTCAGGAATCAGGCTCCTAAGATCAGGAGGCGTAGGGAACTCTTCCCGCAGCAGCCTCTCCTCTTCCTCAACATTCCAGGAAGTATGCTCTCCATTGGCATAGGCGCGCATAGAATCAATCCGGCCAGACCAAGCAGCAAAGGTCGCCACAGCCACCGCCAGATCAGAGAGCTCCTTGATCTTGTTCTCAGCCCGAGTCAGATTTTCAGACAGAGTCTGACACATCTCCTCCACACGAGCCACCTGAGCTGCGCCCTCCTGGATCCTGCTTCTCTGCTCCACCATCAGCCTCCTACCCTCATCAATCTTCTCCTTCAGAGTAGCGTTCTCCTCTGTCAACCTCCTGTTCTGAGCATTCATGGCAGCACCCTCGGTCCTGCCTCTCTTGACTACCTTCCATGAGTGAAGAGCATGCTGCAGTGCCTGCCAGGTACGCACATATATTAGACATCTAGTTCCTTATGACAGGGATGCGGGATGGAAAACAAAACAATGCAGGAAAGAATACATACTGTAAAGGACTACACGCAGCCCATGGCGATGGAATCCTCTGGATGCAGCTCATCAAGATTCCTGCGGAAAACCGGCAGCAGAAATTGTTCCAGCTGAGGTCAGTAGGGTGTATGGTCAGTATCCCCAAACGACATTGGGACACAGATGCCATATTCCTGCTCTCCCTCTACAGCAGCCTCTGGTTCCACTCGAGCCAAAGGAGTCACCTCAACAGCTTGAGGTACAGGACGAGGAGTAGCCCTGGTTCCCACTCTCGGGGTAACCTGGGGCACAGGAGATTCCACTGCCATCCTCTTGGAAGCAGGAGCAGACGATGACGAGCTTCCAGCAGCCCTCTTCCTAGCACTTTCAACCAAAGAGTGCAGGGCATTGAAAGGAGTACTTCCTATGATCAGAAAATTTAGAGGCACATCGGATTACACACAAAAGGGATCACCAGACGTCAGAATATGACTAATCATCCAGAAAATTACCTGAAGCCATTGACTTAGCAGGAGAAGGTGCAGAGACAGCAGCCAAAGGGGCAAAACCAGCGAGTAGATCTGGAAACTTCCTCTTATCAGCAGGAATTGAGAACAACTTGGCAACAGACTCCTCCTCGGACTCAGATCTGAATAGCGAGATGGGCTCTGCATGCAAGGAGATGGTAAGCGTGTAAGCAAGACAAAATACATGCAAAATACAAGACAAAGAAGGCGTACTTGTTCGGTTAACCCAATCCTCAAAAATATAATCAACAGAGGAGTCAAGACAGTTGGTCTTCAGATAGAAGAACTTCTGATACCAGTCATCGTTTTTTGACCGAGATGGCATAGTCAAGAAATTATCACAGCCGTCCCTGAGACGAAGGGTATACTGACCCTTCCCCAGAGAACGACAGGAGAATCGCCATGCCAGGTCCTCGAGGCTAATATCAGCCCCCAAGACTTTGTTCAGAGCAAGAGAGGAGAGGAGGATGCTCCAAGCATAAGGGTTTATTTGTGCAACCGCAAAACGGTTGGAATGGAGAAAATCTTGAATCAAAATAGGAAACGGAAATTTCAGGCCGATAGTGAAAGGTAGAGATACAAACAAATGCATCCCCGGCGAAGGAAATCAGCTTTTTGTCCCGGCCGAGGAATGTGAATCTCAACCCCGTCACCGAGGCCCAGCAAGTCTTTAATCAATGAAACATCGGCGGCGGTGAGGATGGAATCGCAGTCGTGAGGGTGTTTTAAAATACCCTGCGAGGGGAAATCCTCGTCGGGTTCAAGGTTAATCGGAGATGAAGAAGAAGAAGTTGAATGGCGCAAATTTCTTCTCACCATTTTTGTTAAAAGAGAAAATAAGATTGGAGATGGAAGGAGATAGGATCGATTACCTGGAAAGATGAGGGTGGCGGATGAAGATGAAGGAAGAGAGAAGAAGGAAAGTTTAAAATGATTTGAAAATAGAAGAGAAATGGGGAGGCGGCAGTAATTAAGGGGAGTAATGATGAAGTTGGTTGGAGTAAATACATGGGGAAGAGCAAAATTCAAGACCTAATAATTTCCCGCTCAACTACAAGAAGATGTGTTACGCAAGAAATTGGGGCAAACTATTTGGGTAAAAATCACGCTACTTCCCAAAGACACCAGAAACAGCCTGGCACCAGATGAACTCGTACAGCAGACCAAGTCTGGCGTCTTCTACTCCAGACCAGTCAGGAAGCAGGCTTGTACGTTCAGGGGTGAGACGATTCCAGAGCATAAAGATTATGGAATGAGAAATATTCGTAATATTGGGATTATGGAATAAGGAAAGATGCAAACATGGAAAATACAAATAAGAAAAGCGCGGAATAGGAAAGAAATCTAAGGACGACTATGCCATAAACTGAAAAAGGAAATATTCGGCCTTTATCACTTATGGAAGGACGTAAAGGTGAAGGAAGGAAACCCTAGATGTGAAGCTCCACTATAAAAGCAAGGGAAGCAACCCCAACAAGGACATTCGAGTTCAAGACGAAAAACACATACCACATACACACATATATTGCATTGTAACCTAATTCTCGAGCCTCAACCATTGTAATCGTGCCCTAAAAGATCATAGTAAAACTCCTTGGAGGGATACCGTCTCCCTCCCGCGGTTGTTCTCACATTGGGTTTTCCGCGTCACCAAAACCTTGTGTCTCGTCCTTGATTTCGTTTATTCTTTGCTCTCATCGTTTATTCAATAACGCGCGACAAATATAGATTATACATCATCAACTAATACTAAACATAGTAAACTCAACCTACCTTGACCCCCATCTAGTAAACGGTAGAAAGGTACCAAAACAATAGCTTTCACCTCTGAACTCGTCTCATTCAGACGTAGGGTTTACTAATTAGGCTTCTAATTAACTAATATTCGTATTATAACTCCAATTCCATATTTTTATATTTTCGTATTTTCATATTTTCCATAATTTTCATATTTCCTAATTCAATTAATTTCCTAATTCAAATTGTTTCCTAATTCAATTCATTTCTTTTATTCTTTCTAAAATCCTTTCGGGCATGTTTACACTGTAAATTCAGTTATCATTGTAATTTATTCATATCATGTAATATTTGTATGATTTATTTACGTGGCACATTCACTTGTAATTAATCTAAATCTCAACTTCGACCTAATAATTCTAAATTACTTGTCAACCGACATAGTTAAGTATTCACATACTAGGTCTAATTTATTGGATGTGGCATCGCATGCATATAATCGACGACATATCAAATACAAACAACTTCCCTAATCATTAGGAGAGGCCGCTATCGAGGCGGGCGGGATTAGGTGTTCGATTAAAGAGCTTCCTAATACGTACGCTCATCCCTTACTCCAGTTATCTTTGGACATCCGTGTCCATTGGCATCTCGAGAGTCATTCTAGACATAGAATGCTAAGGGTAACGAGTTCTTAGTATCTATGTCATTACTTTGTGTCTTGACATGACATAGAGTATTCGAACGATTCCGATTTCCCATAAAAATTGGCGGCGACTCCACAAATGCAGGCTTATTCAACCTTTCACCGGTTTCAATGCCTCATATATCGGCAACGGTCCATAACGTGCTTTGGCAAACCAAAGTTCCGTGGATGCAGTGCCACCGCCTTAAAGCTTTCCAAAGCGCGGGTGGCATGGTCCACAGTTTGGCGACTCCGCTGGGGATGATACACTTACGTGTTACCCAGGGTGAAACTTGAACGAGGTTAGGGAATAGTTTATACGAGACAGTTGTCGGTTCTCATTACTCGACCTTCCTAGGCCATAACCAACCCTATTCGACCAATCGTCCCGTCCGGACGGTCCAAATTCCTATTTGGGCCTATGGATAGATAGCGATTGACATCAACCATACCGCGATGCTTACTCCTGTTTGTATCAAGAGCACTCACTACTCGAGGGAATGGACAAGGAACCAACCTTACTCATGTTTGGCACGGAACTTTCCACAGACCAGGGTTTGATTGTTTGGTATGGCAACCCACTTCTATAAACCAAAACCCATTACTTGCACTCAGCATACCGTTATAATGCCTGTTTGTATGGATATGTTTGTTTGCATTTTCTGAGTTAATCACAATTCTTAATATCACATGTATAAACAAAATAATGTCGAAATTCTTGTAGTTAAGTCCATTTTCAATCTTCTAAAAATGAAAGACGTTTTGTAAACCAAATAATGCCAAATTTTCCGTAATTAAAATTCCAATTTTCAAATTTCAATCTTAAAAAAAAAAAACCAAAAAAAAGAAGTCAATTTTTTTTTTTTCGAAAATAAAATTTCTTTTCAGAAAAAATTGTAAATATGTAAATTCAATTGGGCTAAATCAGAGTCAGTATTCAAATCGAGTCATTTCCTAATCCAAACTCCGTCGGGTTATAAACCTGTCTCCCTAACATTTTGGGTCATTTAAATTTAAGTCAAGTCCAAACGCGTAACGCCGTCATTTTGGACCCACTATCCCTAGTAGAATAGGATCTAAACATTATCGACACCTCGACTCACACACTCGAGTCCAACACACCGAATTCTCCCAATGTCACGTTCTGGTACTGATCAGTAGTATTTAGGTAGTATTTTACCCCGTATTTATACCTTATTTCGACTCGATTTTGCGTGTTTAATTGATTAAAAAGCTCAATTATTTACTAATTTATAATAATTAGCCGTCTTAATAATAATTAATAATTAATTTCATTTTTATATAATATTAGCATTATTAATATTTTATTGATAATTTGTGTAGGCGAGACGGGAAAGCTATGTGGAATTGCGAAATGGAATTATTATACGGAGATTCGGAGGTGAAAAATAAACTAAGGAGCAACTGCTAATGTGAGACCGTCTTTGCTGCCCAGTTACCACCACCTCCGGCCACCGTGGCAGCCGCCACTCACCACCATTAGCCACCCCCAACTACAACCTCCATAACCCAACAATCCAAGTCCCCCATGGACCACCACCAATGTTGTTAGGATCGGGATTCTACTTTGGATCGCGGAGATCTCACAGGATCGGATCGTAGGATCGTACGATCCTACGATTTTCACTAATTTAGCTATGATTGATGGAAGGGACCTAACAAATATGTAAAACAACTATAAAAAGACATAAATAAGTACTAAGTTTATAATTATAAAAGTGACAATAGCGTTTTGGAACAGAAGAAGCGATAATTCACCGCTAATGTTACCATTACTACAAAAAATAGTGACAGGGATAACTGACAAGGATAACATACTAATTCAATA
>JAGPOY010002487.1:0-14741 GCA_018983105.1 Silene uniflora | reverse complement strand
GGACTCTGCTTATAGTCTGTCCCCCCACTCCATAGATAATTCCTGCAAATGGCTTCTATTTTCTGAATAGTCCCTTTTGGGAGAATAAAAACTGATGCCCAATATGAGTGTAAGGTAGAGAGGACTGCCTTGACAACCACCAGTCTCCCTGCATAGGATAGCTTCCTAGCTCCAATCCCATGGATTCTTTGGCAGACCTTGTCTATAAGAATGTCACAGTCTTTCTTCCTGAGTCTAGTTGTTTGTATAGGCATGCCCAAGTATTTAAATGGGAGAGTACCCTCATTGAAACCAGAGACACTTAAGATCTCCTCTTTCAGGCTAGTAGAAACACCATTGAAATACATGTTGGACTTAGCTGGGCTCACCTTTAGGCCTGATGCTTTGGAGAAAGTGTTGAAAGCCTTTAGAATTAACACCATTGATTTAGCATCTCCCTTATAGAACATCAACACATCATCGGCAAACATGAGGCTTGTTAGCTTTAGCTCCTTACATAAAGGATGAAACTTGAATCCCTCCTGTGATGATGCATAGGTCAGTGTCCTAGTCAAGTAATCCATACATAAAGTGAAGATTAGAGGGGATAAAGGGTCCCCCTGTCTTAACCCTCTTTTCCCTTGAAAGAATCCAAAGCTCTCCCCATTTAATGCAAGACTGAAAGAAGCTGTAGTGATGCATTGCATCACCAGATCAATAAATTCAATAGGAAATCTTAGTGCTTCTAGAAGTTGCTTTACAAAAGTCCACTCCACTGTATCATAGGCCTTCTGAAGGTCAATCTTGAACAAACACCTAGCAGATACAGATGGTCTGTGATACAGTCTGATTAAATCCTGACAAATGAGGATATTCTCAAGAATACTCCTCCCTTGGATGAAATCCCCCTGATTTTGGCCAACCACAGCAGGCAGTACACTAGCTAGCCTTGAGCAAATAATTTTTGAGATGACCTTATACACAACATTGCAACAGGCTATAGGTCTGAATTGCATCACATTTTGTGGTCTCTCACACTTTGGAATTATTGTTAAAGTTGTTGTATTGATCTGTTTCAGCATCTGTCTCTGTTGGAAAAAGTCTTTCACTGCCCCAGTTACCTCACTCCCTACCACAGCCCAAGCATCCTTATAGAATCTGCTAGTAAACCCATCAGGCCCAGGGGCTTTGTTATCTGGGATAGAAAAGATGGCTTGCTTAACTTCTTCATCAGTCACAGGCTGCAGCAGCATCTGCCCCTGTTCATGTGTACAACACAGACCACACTTTATAATTTTTGTCCTCACTTTCATAGTTTGAGTGCTCTTCCCTAGCAGTTCCTGGTAATATCCCAGAAAAGCTTGCTGAATTGCTCCTGGATTCTCACATAACCTCCCTCCAATATCCTCAATGACTACCACACAATTTCTGAGCCTTCTACTCTTTATTGCACCATGAAAATAGGCAGTATTAGCATCTCCTTCAGAAATCCAGTGGGCTTTAGCCTTCTGCGCCAGGAAACTGTCTCTTGCCACTGTCAACTCTTTTAATTCCTGCACAAGATGGTATTCTTCTTCAACTTTAGCCACATCTGTGGGATTCTTACCCAATTCCTCTTGCAATTGACACACCCTAGCTTGCATCAGATTGGTCTTGGTTTCTATGTCAGAGAACCTGTCCTTATTAAGCTTTTTAAGGGCAGGTTTCAGTAATTTCTATTTCCTCACCACCTGATACATTTTAGTGCCATCCACATGCTCCTGCCATATATTCCTCACTATAGGTATGAAATCCTTAGCCTTGCCCCACATATTAAAATATTTGAAACTTCTAGGCTGAGATTCATGTGTAGCATAACCAACAATACATGGAGTATGATCAAACAGACCCTCAGGCAAAAAATTAGCAAACAAATTTGGGAATAAGTCTGTCCATTCTTGATTAACTAAGAATCTGTCCAACCTACTATATCTTCTATCTTCAGTTTTCTGTTTATTATTCCATGTATAAAAAGAGCGTATAGCAGCAATATCCATTACTTCACATTCTTCCACACAGCTCAAAAAATCATCAATTTCCTCCTGGTTAGTTGTCCCTCCAAATCTTTCATTATGAGAAAGTACACTATTGGAATCACCACCAAGTGCCCAGGGTTTGTCAAGCACTAGGCGTTCGTAATCGGTCTCGGGTGTGTTCGGGATCCTAGTGTCGATCCCCGAAACACGGCTTGTTAGTAAAGTGAAGGCAAAGAGTCATTCACAACAAAGCAACAACAAGCAATACGAAGGCACAACGTAGGAAGTAGATTTTCATTCACTAGTACTCCCTAAAGAGGGAAATTTGATATT
The DNA here is from genome assembly GCA_018983105.1 of Silene uniflora. Classification (NCBI taxonomy): domain Eukaryota; kingdom Viridiplantae; phylum Streptophyta; class Magnoliopsida; order Caryophyllales; family Caryophyllaceae; genus Silene; species Silene uniflora. The sequence continues at coordinate 12,414 of JAGPOY010002487.1, read as the reverse complement.
TACATCCTGGTAGCAGGAAACATTGAAAGTGCAGAATAGCGATATACCTATTTATGGAAACCTATGCTAAGAACTATGCTAGACTATTTACTAAAAATGTACAAGAGTAAACAAAATTACATAGCAAAATAAATCTAAGGGTTCGGAATATGTAGATCGTCACACGCGGCAGCATCTAAAATAGATCTTTGCTCGTAAAATAGACCATTGTAAAATTGATTGCATAAAGACCATTACTCAAATCCATGGTGAGGAACTGAACGAACTAGCTTCTTGAATCTAGCCCATGCTTCACTCAAATCTTCAGTGGTAGATTGAGTGAAATTAGTAATCTGACTGCGCAGCGCATTAGTCCTTTGAGGAGGAAAATACCGTCTATAGAATGCTAGAGCCAATGAGCTCCAGTCTTTTACCTTAGCAGCATCTTTGTCTAAATCCCTCCACCAATCCTTAGCATCTTCGGTCAAAGAGAAAGGAAAAAGAAATTCCTTCACCTTGTCTTGTGTCACACCGGCAACAATAGGAATGGTGGAGCAATAATCAGTAAACAACTCCACATGACTGGCTGGATCCTCATCTACTACTCCTCTAAATAAATTCCGTTCCACCAAATGTAGGAAGGACGGATGGATCATGAAAGTTCCCTCGTCGGCTGTAGGTAGACTAGATCCCTTGGGTAAGGTCTCAGCACTAGGCTCAGAATGACTTGCAATATTAGGCATCCTGAGAGTAGAATCGTAACAACAGCAGTTTCAACTGATCCTCTTCTAGGATATATACCTGCAAGCACTAAAATACCAGAAAAAATATGAGAACAGACTCAAGGATTAAATCCCTTGAGACTAAAGACAAGCTATAAAATTACACCGTCTCCCCGGCAACGGCGCCAAAATTTGACACGGCTGTCGCAACCCTATCAAAAATAAAACCAATCGCTCTCAACTAAATGTAGTAGGGGCAGTCGGGTATCGAATCCACCGGGAAATGGGAACCTATAACTAACTAAGTCTGTCGAAGTAACCGATTGGGGGGTTGTTTGTTTGTTTCTAAAACTACGAGAATTAAGCGAAAGAGAAATAAAGGAAGAAATAACAATAAGGGGAGAGAACTAGGATCGTCGGTTCACCATGGCTTCTAAGGTCCGGACTACTATCATAGCATATCTTAATCTGGTCTGTGGGGTAGTGATAAGGTCCTTTCGGTCCGCTAATCACCCTAGGACAATACTAACTTAGCTTTCGCCCTAATTAGCAAATATCCTAATGTTCATTGTAGATCTGTCCTTTTCCAATCTTTCGATCTAGGTCAAGGGAATATCGTATCAATCAATTGCATGCGTCGACTCAAACAATTAAAAGCTATTAAATGCGACGAATCATACAAACCTAATCAAGATAAATTATTCAAATCATCCTACCTATGCCATGGCTCCCCTAAATCCTAGCAACGGGATTAGCTACGCATAATCGGAAATAAAACAAGAAGAATAAAAGAAGGAATAATCAATAACATAGTAAAATCAATTAGAAATAAATAAGGAACGATTATACCGAAGTTACAAGTAAGGAGAGAGCAAAGGGATGAAATCCGATCCGAAGTTTCTAAGGAAAGAAAAAGTAACAGTAGGTTTCTAAGATGTCAAAAGTGATCACTAATGAATGTATCTCGTCCTATTTATTGCAAAAGTAGAAATTACATTGCGTTCAATACTCAACACATAAGTTTGCGCGGCCCATCAGCAGTAGCCTACTCGATCGAGTAAAGGGGTTCCTCGATCGAGGAAAACGCTCAGAGGAAGTGTTCGATCGAAGAAAATTCTCAGGGAAAATGCTCGATCGAGAACCTTGGCACTCGATCGAGCTCTTGGGAGGTAGAGAGGGGTCGATCGAGTAAAGGGGTCACTCGATCGAAGACTTTAGCTCAATTATCTCGTTCTGCCATCCTTTAAAGCGTCTCAACGCATCCCGAGGTAGCAAGTTCCTATTCCGACTCTCTTATGCATGCTTGGAGGACCACAAATAGGCTGATTTCCCGTCGTTCTGGTTCATATCTGTAAATTAATACAAAACAAACCAAAGTAGACTATTCGGGGGACATTTGTAGTAAAATACCGCATAGTAAGCATAAAAAAGCGTGCTAATAAGGCCTAAAAGGTCTATATAAAATGCACGTATCACTAGGGAAATATACTTGGTGGCTGGCTTCAAAAGCTGATCACTTGTGGATAAGATGGGTCAATCATGTCTACATTAAAGACCATAGCTGGTTTGATTATATCCCTTCTAGTGCCACTAGCTGGACTTGGAGGAAAATCTGCCAAGTAAAGGAACAGATGAAGACTGGATATCAGAATGAGCAATGGAATGCAGATCATGGGAAGTATACTGTTAGAAGTGGCTACAAATGGCTCCTAGGACTGCACAATGCTGTAGAGTGGTATCCTCTTGTGTGGAATAGAGTGAGCTTCCCTAAACAGGCGTTTATAGGGTGGCTGGCAGTGCAACACAGACTATTAACAAAAGATAGACTTCTCTGGTTTGGTATTGTTCAGAATGGATTGTGTGAAATCTGTCAGTCCCAACTGGAAGATCATGCCCATATTTTGTATCAGTGTGCATTTAGTGCCCGGTGTTGGGTGCTGCTAAAACAGTGGATTAAAGCTCCTCAGCCATCTATGAACATTTTGACTTGGGTGGTTAAATGGAGATGTAAATATCTTATGAGAAAGCAAATTTTGTTTGCCGCTATACTATCAATGGTTTATCACATCTGGACTGCCAGGAATGTGTGCGGGGTTGATTTGCAGGTTCAGAGACCTGAATATATCCTGCAGATGGTCAAGGATGATGTAAAGACCAGAACTCAAGCACAAGAATGGCCCTCGAAGTTTCAGAAGTTTGTATGGCTTCCCAAGTTTTAGATAGAAAATGTATTAGGGGATGATGATTTATCATATGTATGAGGAGCCGATGCTCAAAATAGTATGTAATGGTGCTGATGTTCTATAAACGCTTATTTCAGAAGTAATATATATTCACATTTCACCAAAAAAAAGAAAAAAGAAACAAGTAACATAGTAAGGACACCATACTTAGCTAGTATGTCCTTAGTAAGTAACCTATGTAAGCTTAATAGTCAGAATATAAAATTGTGCTTAGAAACATTGATACTATTCCAAATCACAAGACAGCAATATACCTTGCTCCTAGTTCTTTAAAGCCATGCCTACGCTTTCTAGATAGTGTATTATCCTCCCATCCAAGTATTACTAATATAACCACACCTTTTCAAGCAGGTATGAGTTGGTTACGGGGACGTAACCTTGCTTTTAGAGGGGCGGGGCGTACTACGCAAGTGCAATTTCTTTCATTCCTTTGACTTAGTCGTCCTTACCCCCACCATATAGTCGACTGAGGCGGTCACGTTTGTATTCATACCCTTCGGTTTCGACTCACCTCCAAGGATCTTTAATGTAACACCCCCATATACGAGAGTGCCTTACCAAGGACCACTCAAGCATATAAAGGTGCTACCATCTCGGTTCCCCGAGGTAGTAGGTATCACATAAGCAATAATAAAACAACTGAATTTAAATAAGGTATAAAGGTTTACAAGGTCTCAAAACAACTCCAACAAAACTGTCTAAAACAAGTCATAAAGATAAACTAATGTCGGCTACACAACGATGACTCATTGATGACACGCCCTTCCACATCCCGCGAGTTAGCAAAATAACCATCAGCTAACATCATCCATCATCACCTGCTAAGCCAACTGCTCACCATCCCCGAATGGACCACCACAGTTTTGAAAACAAAGAAACGGGGTCAGCTAACCATATAATCATAATAAGCAAAAGCAACAGTAAAAACAACAACGGAAGCAAAGCCAATGTCAACACACACTCCCCAACTCCCTCACTCATAGTAACCGACTACACGCTGCAACGTGTGGCCCTGCCAGGTTACTCATCGCAACAGGTAACCCTCGCCGCCAGTGGGGACCGCAGCCTTACCACCTAATTCTCGCTCGCTGCAACGAGCAACCCAGATCATTAATGTGCACATCCCCCTTATGACAGGAGTCACAAGAGGCGAACACGGGAATGAGTCTATCTCACGACATAGCTCATTACAATCACAACCATCATCATCACTATCTCCTCCAACCAATCCGATTAACAACAACAACAACAACAACAACAATGATAACATAGCAATAACAACCACATAGACTCATATACAATTGCATAGCCAACTGAGTAGGGAAAACCCTACCTTATTCGCAATTCCAAGTAATCAATAAAAAAGGCTCCTCTACGAACTCGTCACCTTTTATAACTAATTCTCAATTACACCGATTAGGGTTTATCAACTACAATATGATAACTATAACAAGAGTACGATGCTTACCGATGAAATCGACGCGGACAAAGGATGCACAACTCTCAAATCAATTGAATCTAACCTTGGGAGTTAATTAAAATGAATAGAGAAGTTGTACGTCGTTTAGGTATTAAGAAAAGATTTAGAAAAATGATTAGAAAACTGTTACTCGCCTTTATATACTTCTCTAAACATTGTAATCAAACCCACGAATAATTAACCTGTCAGACCGGCTACTCGGCCGAGTACAGAACCTACTCGGTCGAGTAAAACCAACTCGGTCGAGTTCCCAGTCGACAAAACACAACCTTAGAAACCCAAACAACCTACTCGGCCAAGTAACCCTTACTCGAACGAGTACAATACCGAATAGGCTCTAAAAGTTTGGGTTATTACAATCTTCCCCCTTTAAAGCGAACTCCGTCCCCGAAGTTCACTCCCGACTTGAACGAGGTGTTACTAATGCTCTACTATAAGTCCCGTGACGCCTTAACTTGAGGAATTGAAGAGGATAACAAGGTAGGGTTCTTCCCTACTAGCTTTGATGATATGGGTGTCTAGTTAGTCATTGCTTGCATTAATTACATGTTCCCATAGAGATTGCATTATAACATGTTTATTGAGTAGTTAGGGTTTGGTGGATTAGTAAATAATTGGTTGTTCATGAGAAATGATGGATTTTATGTCACTAGATAAATGCATTATAACATGTATCAAGTCACTTGTGAAAGAGTTAAGTTAAATGAAGAATTGAGCATTGTGTTATAGCATGGATTGCATATAATGTGAAAAGTATTAATTGTTGTGATGCATTATCTTATGTGACTTTGGTTGATGAAGGACATGTGTTGGTGGGCTTTGGTTGTAGTTGGTTGTTGTTGAGGAGACGGAAGGCGGTTGGAAGACCGTATTCCGCTTGAGTCGCCCCTTGGAGCTTCCCACTCTAAGGAGGATGTGCACATTTAGGACTTGAGTTTGGAGGGACTCGTGTGCTTGAGACACGACGTCTGGTAGGGGATCCGAGTCGCTCTCGGGCCCGCTATAACAGACGTGTCCCGAGTATCTTGTATGATTTCTGGTGTCGTGGACGTGTTCCTGGCACCGGTATGGTGGAGGTGGAGTTGTGTTGGTTGGTATCATATACATCTCTTGTTACCATGTTAATTGTTTAAGCATTCGCATCGACATTCATTGCATATTCACATGATTAGTTATAGAAGCATGATAGTTGGACATTTGTATTGTTAAAGCTAACCTTGTTTTTAAATGTCTGTGGTGAACCATATAGTGTGTGATTTCCGCCCATATGGGGAGCAGTGTTAACAGGTAGGGCATGCGTAGACTAGCGCGGAGGCTTGGGGGAGCTGTCTTCACTTAGCGTGTCATCATTTTGTTATCCTTAGTTTTTGACATTAAACTCTACTACTTTTATGTTGGTTTGTATTATTGAGGTGGCCTTGAGTACCTCTTGAACATGTAGTAACTTTGTTGACTTAGTATCTTCTTATCTTATTATATCGACTTAATTATTTGTCTTAAATCGTTTCACATTCGTTGTTTTGCACTACAACCTTGGTAAACCAAGTGTGTAGCACCTCCATGATTTGGGATGACCTAGAGGAAAAAGGTCTCATTTTATGGGGGTGTTACACCGGCCCAAACCTTGGGTCGGTAGTGCGGTTACTCATGATAACTTACCAGGCTATGTACTTGTCCCACAGATCAACACGAGTTCTTTTTAGGGCATTTTGTCCTCTCTCATACGCATCCCGCGAACCTCACCAGGAGGTTACCCATCCTAAGACTACTCACAGCTTAACTATGGAGTTCTTTTACATGGATAACTAGTCATTTCTTAACAATAGTCATTTAAGCTTATCGTTGGACCTCTTCAATTACCTCTTCAACACTTTTAGAATAAGAGTACGCCAATGTATATCCTACAAATTTCTTAACAATTGTCTCATTTGTCATTTTGAATTGATATGTTTTTGGTTTAGTGTTGCTAATCTCATTATTTCTATAACTACTGAGTTGAGGTCTTTGACGGGGTATAAAAGTGAGGTCTAGAATTTGCATATTTGTAATGGTAATTGTAAAATATGTAATAAACAACCTAAAAACAATTTCCATTTAGCGTATCGGTTGTAGCATTCGCTCCTTAGTTAGTTATTAGGATGATGTGTTATAACAATGACTCTTTCTCCTTGTTTATGTTTTTTTTAATTTAGTAAACGTATTAAAGTCGATGTTTGTATCTTGCATATGATGAAACAATCAATTTACAATCCACATCCATCGGATAAATTTTTTTCTTCAAACAATTCTACAACATCATCAACCGTACTGTGTGTCATAACACCCCGTGAAATAGGCGTGAATTTCTCGGGCAAAAGAACTAGTTTTAAGTGAAAAAACACAACCAATTCTTTATTACTCCGGATAGTGGAACGATTATTATGACGTTAACAATAGTTGAGTTAAGAACTTAATTAAGACATAACTCGGGAGTAGGCTTGGCATATTTAACTGGATTCAAATAAGACCCCACCCGAATAATCCGACCTATATTCAACCAGACAACAGAACTTAAGATCCGAGCTTGACCTGAAATCCGAATAGACCGACCCACTCACCCACTATACCCGGACCGAAATGTTTATTGTTGGAAACTGATTATTTCATAAATAACTTGATAATAGTAGACCCGAATCCGAAATAACCCGACACAACCCAAACCAGAGCTCAAGACAACAAATGCAAAAGTAATCCGACCCGGTTGACCGTTTGCTAGGTCTATCCGGGAGTTCAATATCGGGCCGACCAATGTTAAATACGGAGGGAAAATAGAAGGGAAATGAGTAGCGAAGAGAGAGAAGAGGGAGGATATAGAGCGAGACAGATATCGCGGGATGACAAAGAAAGGCATAGTGAGAATAACAAAGAAAACCCACAAATCTCCATTTCATCATCTTCTTCTTCTTCTTCTAACAAAGGTTTAAGATTTCCATGCCTTGTTTGATCATATTTTAAACCCACCACAAAACCCACAATTTAATTCATATTTCAACCCACCACAAATAAAAGTCGTCTCACAAACTTCCATCTTTTTTTTTTGATCTCGCTCAAAGGTTAGTTCATTTTGTTACGGAGTATTTTTTATTGGATCGTTTGATTGATTTGCTGCAATATTTTTGTTGAATAAATAATTAACTTAGTAGTAGATCACTTGTTCTTTTTATCATTATATCTATATTGCTTTAGTTCAGATGATGCAAAATCTTCCTGGGTTCTTCATTTCTAAGCGATTTCTTGTTAACAATTATTTGAAGAAACAGTTAAATATATTTATAATCTCATTTGCAATTTTCTTGATAGATCTGTATGTAGAGGAAGACAATTTTATAAAGATTTAGTCTCTGAGCCGTAAATTTGACTTTAAATATTATGTTTCTATGCAGACAATCAACAGTTCATTTTCTCTTAATCCCAATGGCTCTCTCGATGTAGGCGATTTTACCCGATTTTCGTCTTTCTCTGGTATCTCTTGGTTTTCTTCAGTATTTGGTGATTAGTGTTTCTGTGTTTTCTGGTTAATGATTTGAGTAGTTTTGAGTTTTGGGCTAGCTTGAGAGAGGATAACAGGCTCTCTTACGCTGCCATCTCGCTTTCTAGCAGTCAAAGAGCGCAATTCCACCATCATGCCTAAGCTAGATAGCCCTGTTAAAACTCAGGCCACCACTGGGATTTTCAAAAACCTCTTATCTGGCGATATCCGAGGGATCCCAAAACGCTTGATGGCCCGGAGAAGGGTGTTTGTTCAGACTGACACGGGCTGTGTTCTGGGGATGGAATTGGATAGGAATGATAATGTTCATACCGTGAAGAGGAGACTGCAGGTTGCTTTGAATGTTCCCACCGATGAGAGTTCATTGTCGTTTGGGGATATGGTGTTGAAAAATGACCTTGATGCCATTAGGAATGATTCGCCCCTCCTTTTGTCTAGGAGTAATATGCATCGGAGTTCATCAACTCCGTGTTTATCTCCACGAGGTGGAGATCTCCATCAAAAGGACATGAGTGGTGTGATCGAAGTATTGGGGAATTCGGAAAAGTTTGTGGGGGCTAAGCAGATGGTGAAGGAGATTGTTAAGGCGATAAAGAATGGGGTTGAACCATTACCTGTTCATAGTGGGCTTGGAGGTGCTTACTATTTTAGGAATAAACGAGGAGAGAAAGTGGCTATTATCAAGCCCACTGATGAGGAGCCATTTGCGCCAAACAATCCAAAAGGGTTTGTGGGTCGAGCTTTGGGACAGCCTGGGCTTAAGAGCTCTGTCAGGGTTGGAGAGACAGGCGTTAGAGAGGTTGTCGCGTATCTTCTTGATCATGAGCACTTTGCTAGTGTACCTCCCACAGCTTTAGTGAAAATAACCCACTCGGTCTTTAATGTGAATGATGGGGTGAATGGCAAAAAACCTCGCAAGAAAACCCTTGTCAGTAAGATTGCATCTTGTCAACAATTCGTTCCTCATGATTTTGATGCCAGTGACCATGGGACTTCAAGCTTCCCAGTCTCTGCCGTCCATCGAATCGGGATTCTTGACATTAGGATTTTCAACACCGATAGGCATGCTGGAAACCTTCTTGTCAAGAAGCTCGACGGTGTGGGCAGATTTGGGCAAGTTGAGCTTATTCCCATTGACCATGGTCTCTGTCTCCCTGAGTGTTTGGAAGATCCCTACTTTGAGTGGATCCATTGGCCTCAGTCCTCACTTCCATTTACCGAGGAAGAACTTGATTACATTTCAAGACTTGACCCATATAAGGATTGTGAGATGCTCCGGACCGAGCTCCCAATGATCCGTGAGGCCTGCCTTAGAGTTCTGGTGCTCTGTACAATTTTCCTCAAGGAAGCCGCGGCCTCTGGCCTCTGTCTTGCTGAGATTGGTAAGATGATGAGCCGGGAATTTCGGTCTGGAGATGAGGAGCCTAGTGAACTCGAGCTTGTATGCATTGAAGCAAGGAGTCTGGTGGTGGCGGAGAGGGAACTGGGGCTTTTCATGCCGACGTTTGAAAGTCCTGATAATGAATTTCTGTTTGACATTGAATATGATGAGCATGAATGGCTGGAGTTCTTTGACAGATCATCTATCGGTAAGAATGGCGGGAACCTTTTGTCCAAACTGGCAAGTCTGGAGGAAGAAGAAGAGGAGAGTGATGATGGTGAGGTCAAAACCGGGCTGGGATATAGAGCTCTTCCTATTCTTGAAAAGTTCCCATCAATGTCAAAGATATCGATTTCCCTCAAGAATACCATTTTAGGAGAAAAGAATATGAAATTGCCAGGAATAACAAAACCAGAAATCGCTCATTCATCTTCAGGTCACAGGAGGGCAAATGAGATGCTACCCGCGAATGCGAACTTTGTGAAGGTGGCGGACATGAATGTGGTAGAGTGGTCGGTTTTTCTCGAGAAGTTCCAAGAGTTACTCCGCCCGGCATTATTTCATCGAAAGTCAGCCACCCTTGGGCAGAAGCTGCGACAGAGGCTCGGAACTTCTTGCCAGTTTTGAGATGAAGAGTGTTTTTATGAGATGTTGAAAGTTTGAGAAAAAAAAGGAGGTTTTTGTAGGGTTTTTTCTACGAGAGTGGAGGATTTAGTAGATCAAAGGGCATCTCTTGAGGAAGTCGGTGGTTGCGATGTTGTGGTCGAAGGCATCAGTTTGCAAGTGCTGTAAATATTCTTGGAGGCAAGCTTTTCTGAAGTTGGCTGTATATTTGTTTCTATTTTTTTTGTTGATTTCTCTCAGAGGTTGATGTTTTTTTAAAGCTATTTTTACGCCTTTATGGCTTGATTATAAGTAACTTTGTAACTTGGAAAGCCTGTAAAAAAAACAAGAAGAAAAAACAGAGATATCGTGTAGATAATGAGTTCTGAGATGCTTTTGTTATGTTAAAATGGTGCTTGGTTTTTACCGTATTATTATTTCGTCTCAACTCTCAGCTGTGTGGGCAGCGAAACAGAGGTAACAATGGGTTGTTTCTCTTGTAATTGCGTTGTTGCTCTTCTTTTGTAGTTTGGCTATTTCAGTGAAGCCTTGACGGGAAAAAAATGTCAACCAAAGCCTACAGATACAAGACGGTATGTAGTGCAGATCAAAGTCCAGTGTAATTCTTTCAAACAAATTATCACAGATAAACAAATAAATGCGACATCAGAGCATATTTGTAAACAATGTAGATCTTTTATAATTAATTTTCACATCTGTACATGGTTATTACTCATCTAAAATGGTCGTAAATAAGATTATTTGGATTTTTATAGAATTTAAGTTAGCATGCATGTACCTTCAATTTTCAGAAGCCCGATCGCCTAAATTCTTAACTACGGAGTATAATCATCTTAAGAATATATAATGCATTAGTTGTAATCCGAGTATGGTGATAGTGAACTAATAATGCGACTTTGTAAGCGATACTAGTCCCGTCGTGGTGGCAAGCATTCATGTGGATTAGCATAGAAGTAGTCTTCTAATTTGGGGTTTCCAACAATTTCTCGTCTTCTTTCAGGAGTTCCCATACGTTCTTTGTGCACTGACTTCACCCTACGAGAAAATTCGTCCCAAGACAAAGAACCATTATTGTACTGGTCCATGAGTTGCACCAGTGCCTTTCTATCCAAACTGATGGTTTTCCTATACCCCAAGTACCTGTCAGTTTCGATCATAATTTAATTTTCGGAAGCTGCAAATGATCTTAAATCGCCTACTATGAATTTTTGTTAATAACGTTTGTACCTTCTATGTCCTTCAACAAGTTTCGCCATGTTTCCTCCGTATGTGGGAACAAAAATATCACTCGCAACTGATACCAAGTAATCAAGTGCTGCCATTCGTGAAGAATGATTCATGAATGGAGCAAGATCAGAGTATGGTACAAGAGTTTCCTTGTTCACCTATTTTATTTAATCACAATTACACAGAAAAATAAGAAAGATAGATAACTTCTACATGTTCAAAAATTTTTTTTCTTTATCAATTTCCTTAATTTCTTTTAATCTCTTTACCTTTCTCTAGCTTCTGTCACATATGGGTAACCTATCTGAAACAATGTGCCATATTAAAAAGGAAAATAGTATAAATAAAAAATAGGAAAATGAGTTAGCGGTAGCGAGTGGCGCCCAATTTCAGCACCATCCTCTCACTGCAATAAGTGGGGGTCCCAATAATAATGGGTGCATCACATGCATGTGATGGGGGACCCCAATAATAGAGGGTGTATATAAAAGGGTGGCGCCGAGATTGGGCGCCACCGAGTAGCTTCGTATCATTATCCTAAAAAATATAGCGATTGTGTGCCCATACATCCCAGTAATTACTCAATTTTGAATGTTGAATCATGTAAATATGGAGTTGTTAGTTTTTAGTAATCATGTCAAACCATGGTTTGAAATATCTTTTGCGAAAGTGAAAAAGAAAGAATGTCGCAGTGTCAATAGTTTATACTTTTTTCTTTTTATATTTCAACTACTTAGTAGTTTACACTTTTATTTTCAAGTAAAAATAATCACCCGATTTGGGTGGGGACCCTCATTTAAAGCTGCTTTTGATGGTTTTTAATAATCATATTCTTCCCTTACTTTAATAATCGTGTATAAAGTAATTATAAACAATCTAGTGCGATGGAGAGAGTCTTAGCAAATCCTACTAAATTGTTCTAACAACTTAACAGCCAAGTAACAACGCCTAACAACCTTTGGCGCCAAAACCATATATAGTACTCCCTCCGTTCCAGTCATATGTTTATACTTCCTTTATTTTCCCCTCACAAAATAAAGAAAGTGTAAACATCTCACTGGAACAGAGGGAGTAGCTCATATCGTAACTTTAGGAACATAAAAAATGGAAAATATAGACTTACCAAATTAGGGAAAGCAGCTTTTAATGTAGGCAATCTAGTTTGGCCTCCATAAATGTCCCCAGCAGCAATATAGATTTGCGTGTTGCGATGGATGCCAAGGGCTTGT
>JAGPOY010002486.1:0-14744 GCA_018983105.1 Silene uniflora | reverse complement strand
AAAAAAAAAGTGGGAATTCATTTTTGTAGGAAAGTTCATAAAAGTGAATTAGACCGTAATAAATACAAGAAAGACGGCTGCCCAAATCTAACAAACATTTTCATCATCATTTTCTCACTTACTTGCTATCTTCCTCCTGTCTGTCTAAGTCTTCCCTTGTTTACTTCCATGATTATTGGAAGCTCCAAACAGGGTCTACTTACATAACTACAGATGTCTCAAACTTAATTAATCCATCTTTTTTCACCCAATTATTTTTATTAATTATTCTTATTATTTTATATACTTCTATTTAATCTTTAAAATTAATTAATTTATTAAGAAAGTCATGGGAGATGAGTATGAGAAATTGATTAGGAGGTTAAACCCACCAAGGTAATTAATTTCTTTTTGTTCCGTCTCGTTTATTTGTTTACCCTTTATATTTTTTGTTTGGGATAACTGTAAACAAAATTTACTGTACTTGGGAATTTATTAAAATTCTGCCTTTTTATTTATTTATTTTTTTTTTTTTTTATGGTATTCATTAAAAAGTGTTTGGTGTTTTGTTGTTGCAGGGTTGTTATTGACAATGATTCTTCTGATGTAGCTACTGTAATTCAGGTATAATTTGTCTATCTTTTCTATGTATTTTCTTGTTATTTAAGTTTAGGGATTAATTTTCAACCCTTCCAACCAGTAGCGGAGTCAGGATTTGTAGTTAGGGGGTGGAAAACTGTAGGGGAGCGAACGAGTAATACAATAAGCTGAGCTCAAATTTTCATTGTCCTCGGGCAAGCGCCACTGCTAGTCCCCCTTGGCTCCGCCACTGCTTTCAACTGTGGTAATTGTGAAATTGTGTTTACTGAGAGGTGGGCTTAAAGGGGATATAAATACAGTAAATTTTGTTTTGGATACTTGCAGTATACTAAAAGTTGAGCCTAAGATAACAGTTTAATATGACAGATTGACGGGTCATGTTAGACAACCCCAAATCATTTACGAAAGAAAGTTCTGTTGTTGTTGTTGTTGTTGTTGTTGTTGTTGTCGTTGTTATCATTTTTATTTTTGTTTGTAATGAATTTAGAATTTTTTTTCTATGTTGGTTCTTCGGAAACAATTCTCTCAATTAATTAGTCGCGACTGATTGCTGATAAATGTTGCTTGTTAGACCTTACACCCTGCCATTCTGCCAATGCAAACTGTCTTTACTTTAACTCGGATAGGATTCATTCGAGAAGGTTTTTTGCATGGACGAATATACCTTGGCTTTGTTGAGATTTGATAAATATTACTTAAACTAATTATAAGGTTTGACATGATTAATATAATAGAGCAGTTATTAAAAGTGTGGACGGGTATTGTTCAGGTGGACAGTGTCAACAAGCATGGAACTCTTCTACAAGTCGTCCAAGTTCTATCCGATATGAACCTTATCATTAAAAAAGCGTACATTTCTTCGGATGGTGGATGGTTTATGGATGGTAATGATTCTTATTCTATATTGGTTTCATACTTGTTGTGCATTAGTAACCGGGATAGATGAAACTTGAAAATGAGTATGGAATCCATAGACCATACCCCGACCCAACTTATCTATCAGATACAAAAAGGAGAAAAAAGAGTGATGTATGAAGCATTTAGCATCTGTAATGATTTAAATGTGTCCTCATACCCGTCTCCTTGTTTCAGAACCAATACTCGAGTCTGAATAATAGTTGTCAAGTACTCGTATTCAGAATGCTCAAGATGCCCTTTACTAATTCCGACTTTTCCTACAGTGTTCAATGTGACTGACTATTATGGGAACAAGATACGAGATCAAGAAGTCATCAGTTACATTCAGAAGGTGAGCGCTGTAACATTTTCAGTTACACAGTCAATTGAAGAAATAGCCCTTTACGTCAATCTAACATTGCTTATCCGTCAAATGTTCAGACAATTGAGAGTGATGCATCACTTATGCCTTCAGTGAGAGAGTCAGTGGGAGTGACGCCTTCCGAAGAAGTCACTTCAATTGAGTTGACTGGAATGGACAGACCAGGCTTGTTATCTGAGGTGTGTGCAGTCCTAGCTGACTTGGACTGTAACGTGGTCAACGCGGAGATATGGACCCACAATTCTCGGGCTGCTGCTGTTGTACATGTAATTGACAACTCCACCGGGTGTGCAATCAGTGATCCAAAAAGGCTTCTTACAATAAAGAAGCTCCTTGGTTATGTGCTCAAGGGAAACAGTGATTATCAGACGGCCGAGATGAGAATTTCGCCGCCTGGTACTCACAGGGGAAGAAGGCTACATCAGATTATGTTTGATGATAGGGACTATCAAGGGATGGAAGCTACAGGGCAAGCTAGTGTAGAGGACAAATTCCCAAGGCCACACATAACAGTGGCTGATTGTTCTGAGAAAGATTATACTGTGATTACTATGCGGTCCAAGGATCGGCCTAAGTTGCTGTTTGATATCGTTTGTACTCTTACCGACATGAAATATGTGGTCTTTCATGGGATGGTCGCATCTGGTACTATGGAAGCGTACCAGGTGAAAACCTCTTTTTGTTTTACCCTCTCCCATCTCATTTACTCATTTACTCCGTAAATCACTCAACTGTTTGGACGACCTAGTCCTATATGAGCGTTAATTAATATGATTTGTTAACAGGAGTTTTACATCCGGCACATTGATGGAAGACCCATAAGGTCCGAAGCTGAGCGGGAACGAGTTATGCAATGTCTTGAGGCTGCCATTGAGCGGAGGGCATCTGAGGTGAGTTGCATTCCGATGGAACACTCTCATGTTCTACTTGTCATTAGCATCATATTTTTGAACTGACTTCCTGTCTTGTATTCCCTAGGGACTAGAGTTGGAACTCTGCACTGACGATCGAGCTGGACTTCTATCAGATATAACTCGAATTTTCAGAGAGAACGGACTTTCAATCCAAAGAGCTGAGATTTCCACGAAAAGTGGGAAAGCCATAGACACTTTCTATGTCACTGATGTAGAAGGAAACCCAGTGGATGAAACAATAATCGATTCCATCCGACAACAAATTGGGCAGACCATATTGCAGGTTAAACAGAAATCATGCCTCACCCCAAAACCACCACAAGAAACCACAATGAGTTTTCTGTTCGCGAGTTTCTTCAAACGTCCAAAACCACAGAACCTGAAGCGAAACAGGTACTGTAATTAGATTGAAGTAGGCAAGAGTGAAAGCAAGGGTTACATATGATCAAACTGATAATTCAGGTAGTAAATGTACATTTATTGTAGAAGGGTTTCGAATATCAAAAGATGTTCGTGCTATACGATTGCCCCCGGAATGACAAGGGGGTGATAAGATGTAGGGAGTTCAGGTTGTAGATACAAATAGACCGATGCTCGAATGTACATAATTGGCCTCTGCAGTCTGTACATGGTATAAGCCCTAAGCTCATAAGGGATGTAAATATCGAATCAAATTTATGTAAATATCAGTGAAACCTGTACATGAAGTTCTGCTCTCTCTACTGTTTTTGTTCACTTACCTAGAAGACTAGAATTATTATAGAGCTCGGTTATAGATTTTAAATTGACAACTCAATAATTCGTTAAGTTTCTGTTCCTCCTATTCAATATAAAAGGGGAAAAAAATTGAAACCGCAAAATTAATCAAGACAATTAAGTAATGTCACGAAATGTATAAATATTTCAATCTAAAAGAAAAATGTCTATTTGTGAAATTTTTCAGCTTTTCTAATTTTTAGATCTAGGCTCTGTTTAGTAAAACTAACTGAAAAGGTAGCTGAAACCTGAAAAGTAGCTGAAAACTGAAAAGTTAATTGAAACCTGAAAAGGTGACTCATAAGGTAGTTGGAAATTAGGAACTGATAAGGTAATTGATTATATAAAAATGTGTTTGACAAACTAGCTGAAAATGTAGCTAATTTTGGTAAAATGATGTGAAAGGATATGATAATTATTTAATATTATACAATAAAGGGGTAGAAAATGGAAAATAAGTCCATTTCAGGTACCTGATTTCTCAAATGCTACATGAGGTAGTATTTCATTTCAGGTACCTTATTTGACCAAATAAGCTACTTGTCAAACACTTGCCAAAAAATCAGATAGCTGGAATTTTGGTCATATAAGCTACTTTGGTCAAATAAGCTACCTGAAGTGTCGTGCCAAACGGAGCCCTAGATAGTAAACCTTACACCCAACCCGAATGACCCGTCACGAAGAACCAAACCCGAACCCGACCCATACCGTATCGAGGACCCGAATCTAATCCAAAATCTGAATTGACCTGACATTACCCAACCCGGTCCGTAAGGTTATTATCGCATTACTCGCTGTTATCCCCAAATAACTTGATAACAACTTACCCGAAAATGACTTGAATCCCGATCAGTCCTAATTCGACCCAAATTCTCGCAAATCTGAGATGACCCGATCTAAATTGCCTTGAACCGAACCCAATTCGATTGACTCATATGCTAGGTCTAGTAGATAAGGAATTGACCTAATGACGGTACATCCTAGTTTTTGGAAGGCTCCATCTATGATGGGAGATGGATGTGGCATACGGGTCGTTTGGCTGACACGTCCTCGCACGGCCAATGACCCATTTAAGCACGACACGGGACACGAGCGGCGAGTCAGCATATCATGGGCCGTGTCTGGGCCGATGCTTGAGAAGAAAGATCGTCCCTAGCCCAGGCACTACTCAGTCCACATAGGCGTGCCATGCTCAAAATACAAAGAAAATGAGGTTAAAGTGGAGGAAATGCTTGCGCACGCCCATTCACCCAGACACGACATGACACGCCATGGGCCGTTCCTGGGCCGACACTTCCATTTCACTAGCTCGGCAAGAAACCCACCTTGCATCCCATTTTCTTCTCTAGTACACGATGGGCCGGTACAATGGACGACCCGGCACAACCGACTTATGATGGACTCCTAACCGGCTCAATCCCGACTCCGGTGGATGGTTTATATACTTCAAAAAAAAAAAAGACGAATAGGTTAGGTAGGATTTGAAATTCAGTTGATCATTTCGCGGCTCATTTGACTCACCTCCACATGAGACCTCCGGCGAGAGAACTCCCCACCATAATCAGCCAAGCACTGCTTACCGTATCGAAAAACCCAACGCAACACGGAACATGGACCGCCTCACTCGAGCGAACGCTCCACCAACTCGGTTGCCGTGACTCATTAACCCCATCACTCGTTGCCCGAGTCATTGACCCGTATCTTCTCCATCACCCATCTTTGTCCCTCGGTTTCTTCAACTGGGCAGCTCAACAACCCAATTTCTCACACTCTTCAACCTCGTACAATTCTGTTCTCAAATCTCTTGCCAATTCCCGCCATTTTAATTCCTTGGTGAAGGTCTTCAAGGAAGCAAAAGCTCGAAATGTGTGCGTTGATCGCGCTGTTTATCGACATTTTATCGCGTCGTTAGTGAAATTGAAGAGATCCCATGAAGGGTATTTGGCTTTGAGCGAGGTTTGTGATGTTGGGGATGATGTTTATAACTTGGTTCTTGGTGGGTTGGTGTCGGAAGGGCGGTTTGAGTTTGCGCAGAAGGTGTTTGATGAAATGCTTGTTAGAGGTGTGAGGTTTGATACCCTTGGATTTGGGTTGTTTATGTGGAAGTATTGTAGGAAAGCTGAAATAAGCCGGGTTTTAGGAGTTTTGGATAGAGTTAGAGGTTGTGGTTCGGGGTTTGATGGGTCAATAGTTGCGCTTTTGATTGTTCATGGACTATGTGAGGTCGGTAGGATATCTGAGGCTTATAATCTTCTGGAGGAGTTGAGAAATAGAGATTGTAAGCCTGATTTTATGGCATATAGGATTATCGCGGAGGGTTATAGGTCTAATGGACCAGGGTGTATTTTCGAGGTGCAAATGACCTTAAAGAAGAAAAGGAAGTTAGGAGTTGCGCCAAGGGCTAGTGACTACAGAGATTTTATATTGGCTTTGCTTTCCGATAACTTCATATTCGAAGCTAAAGTGCTGGGGAATTTGATTATAGATGGGAATTTCCCAGTCGAAGATGATGTTTTGGATGCTTTGGTTAGATCAGTATCACGGGTTGATCCTCGTTCGGCCATGCTGTTTTTCAAATTCATGTTAGGGAAAGAGCAAGCACCAAATCTTCAAACCTTGAGCAGCTTGAGTAGAAATCTGTGTAAACATGGTAAAATTGATGATCTGTTGGAAGTTCAACACATTTTGACTTCAAAAGACTATTTTACAAACCCAGAGAGATATAATGTTATATTTTCGTCTTTGTGTGTCGCTGGTAGAGTAAGAGAAGCTTACGGTATTCTTCAGGAGATGAGGAAGAAAGGACTAGTCCCGGATACCTCATTTTATAATATTCTTATGGAAGCATTATGCAGTGAAGATCTTATCCGTCCTGCCAAAAAGCTTTGGGATGAGATGTTTGCCTGCGGCATTAATGGAAATTTGCAAACTTACAACATTCTTATTAAAAAGTTTGCAGAAGTAGGGAAAGTTGATGATGCGCAGGGACTATATGATCACATGTTACAGAAAGGTATCACGCCTAATGCAACTACATATAGGTCTCTCCTAGAAGGCCTTTGTCAAGAATCGAAATTTGAAGCTGCAATTCAATTTTTCTATAAGGCTGCAGATCAGGATGTAACAATTGCACGAACTATAGTTCCTCGTCTTGTGCTACTTCTTTGTAAAGCAGGTAATGCTGCATCCATGGTACTTACTAGAATCAAGACCAGATCGGCAACTTACCTGACAGGACGCATACTCGGAAAAACAACCCGAACCCGAATGCCAAAACAACCTGATTGACCATACCTATAATCAGTGACCGAAAAACAGCACATATGGGTAAATGACTCAGTTAGAGTGCAACCCAAATGACCTTAACACGATCCTAACCTCCCCTCTATATGGCCGGAGTTTAGTTTTAAGCCATTATAATTTGCATTTCTAATTTAAATTTGTGATCAATGTGTGCAGGGCATTTCGCATCTGCTTCCCAACTTCTATGCAGTAATTGTCACCTAGGACATAAGGAGTCCCATGTTATCTTGTTAAATTATCTCGCAGATGCTAAAGAGTTTCAAATTGCCATCAACCACCTGAGACAGGTCATGGCTGTTTCGCCTGCTCTTCTGCAAGAAATATCAACAGAAATATTCTCATTGCTTTCTTCATCTTCAAACCCTGAGCCGATTCTCCAGCTACTTAGAGAAATGCAACAGAGTGAACTCACCTCCACGGATGAAAACTGGAGAAAGTTCTGTGAGCAAATGCTAAAATGGGTGCCAGGAGAGAGTCAGCCACTGTTGCCTGTGTGATGGCCAAGTCTTTTGGAGTTTGAAGGTAGCATCGTGATTTGATGTCACGTTGTAAGCATGGTAATAAATTTGGGCCGCGACATATCTGGACAGAGTTATAAAGGGTTGAAGGTTATGATGACCACATTTTGCGGTGGCACTAGCCAATTTTATGGCGCAAGTGGGCAACGCAAAGATCGCAACCGATTCCAAAATCAAGTCTCAAAAACTGGTTTAACACCAAGATTGTAAATGCTGCTTCCTTGCTTCAGTACATGCAGTAATAGCTAGTGATTTGAGACCACAAGTCTTCCAAACCAGTACATGTTACGGATTAAATGACAGTCTTGATGAGGAGCTTATTTTGTGCTGGATGTGTGTATCAGATTGAATCTGTTCATGAAGGTTTCAAGGCAAAAGTTGGAGCTACATCCATCATCCAGTAGATCATATGAAAGACTGGCACCTGATGTTATGTGTTTTTGGATTTGGTAAAACACTATACAGCAATAATGATAAACCGTTTTAATGGGAATTTGACCGAAGATATGACAGGGTATAACTGAATAATTTTATCCAGTAGATCATTTATGCATTTTTTTTTTACTTTTGATTACAGGGTACAAAGTTTAACTGTATAACCACTGAATATGAACTATACTATCTATTATTATGCGTACTTTTCGCTGCAAGAACAAAGCAATACTCAATATTGGAGGTGATAGACAGAGCTGGTAGAGTAATAGAAAAATGGCTGCATTTCTGAAGATTGTTTGCGTTTGTCTCTCTTTTCCTTTGCCAACGAGGTTAGTTGCTCCATCAGTTTTCTTCTGTTATCTGCCAAGTGCTTGATTTCTCTGTTAGGGTCAGACATATCATTCTATGAGCGGTTTTGAGTTAACATCGATGACACATACTAACACATGGGTAAATATTTGTACATTTGACCGCTGTTTCCCACCATACGCGACAACCTTGATTCACTGGCATATTTTTTTTTTTTTTTTTTTGCTTGTGATGTACCCATGAGGCCATGACACATTTTTTATTGAAACCCTTGACCTTTTTTGAGTTCTGGTACAAAATTAATTAATCATCTACATTTCTGAACGAGACATTTTCCCATTTCCAGTGGAGCCAATCGCTCACTAGAGCTTCTTCTTTTGTGACCGAGCAGCTCATCAATGCTATTCTAGATACATTATTGGAACCTACTGGAGTGAAGGGAGTATTAATTTAAGCAGCAACATAACATCGCGTAAAGGATTTTTAAGTTATTACGACCTCATTTTAAGGCAGCACTGTATTTACCGAGATCAGACAGTCTGAAACTAAGATACAATACGATACTTGTGAATCTGAGGTGCCTTAGTTTCGTCATCAATGATGGCAGGCCAATCGCTAAGAAGTAAATTATCAGTTTCAGGTACTAAATTACCTCCTACACCATTCTGATTTGGTTCCTCAGACATTTTACATCTTATGCTGACAACCTTCTTTTATTAGTCCTCCTGAGTCCTGACTCACTGTACTTCCGAAATACTGAGTACATTTCTTTTGGCGCTTTGGTTTTAGAAAATCACTGTATAAAACTAAGATCTTATTTTAAGCTTTGAGAGTCAGAAGCAGGGATTTGTATAGAATTTGTGTTATGACTTATGACAGAGATGTAATGACAGAGGCGCGGTTGGATATTGCATCCCTGGTATGGGTGGAAGACTCGAGTTTCTAACAAATTTACTACAATGGCTCTACTGTTCTGTTTTATAGAAGTCGTTTGAAACGAGCTCTGAATCTTGTCTACTATAAATATTGTTTGGAAAAATTAGCGCAAATACAAATAAATAAAGTAAATGAAAACAATATTTTTGGGTGGATCGGCAAAAGCTACTCCACAATAATCCTTTTTTATATTGCGAATATATTATAGCTGTTGTAAATTATTCTTTCCGTAGGTATCGAATAAAGATGTATAGCTTGTACAATAATTACTCAAATATTAAATGTTTAAGATGGTCAGAGCTAATATAATTCGACCCCAATATTTACGATAGTTTGAATACTCATCAGATGATTAAAAAAAGCAAAGTGTGTACTTATTTTAGCCGTACGTTATTTAGAGTTGCTAAACAATTTGGTTGATCAGATCAACCATGCAGCTACCAACGTTGTGTGTTCTTACGTATATTCTTTGATGAAAACAACTTCCCAACGAATTTAGAGGACTCTATTCAATTAATATAATATAAATATATACACACCATTTTTTATTGGTGGCTATATGCAGCTAGCTATAAAACAACGATATATGACCAATAAAATCCAGCTATTTATTATTATTATTCCATTGTAATATGAACCCTAGCCAATTTGGCCTCGAAATTATATTATTGCCTTGTGCCTCTAAATATTTGTCGGTTATGTTTGGTATTGCCTTGATCAAGGAATTCATACAATATTTAATAAGTTTGTAGGATTCTACGATCTGATTTTGTTGAAACGATTACATCTCTTCCATCAATTAAAGTAAAATCCGGATCCTAGCAACATTGCTCTCAACTAGATGTAGAGGGAAAAAATTAAAGGAACACGCGTTGATGTTATTGCATGTAGCCTTTGGCAATTGAGTTTAATTTAGATGTGTTTTTTTTTTCTGAGCATGAGCTATATTGAAACTATTTAGCTTAATATTTAGGTGAACGAGCTCCGAAGCTTTATATTAAAACTCATAATTTTCAAAAAAAAATCCAAAAATTTAAATTATAAGACTCATAAACTACCAAAATCGGTTGACAGTTGTACGATATCTGATGTATAATCTATAAATCGTAACTATTAGATTCTCAGCGGATTAACTATTAAACAAAATGTTATAATTACCTATTATGTGATTATCGCTACATGTCATCCTTCCTAGTTCAAATCTTGGCTAGTGAACAACCTCCACCAATATCAGAATAATAGTCCTTATTTTCATACATGTAGCACAAATAGCCAAGAATCATTACCAAATTATAGTTAACAACTAGCAAAAGTGGTATAACTAACTCACAAATATCACAAATTTAACTAAGTGGGCCACATTTCCAACCTTCTATATATATACACATCCCTTAAGCCTTCTAATGAAAACTAAAATCCAATCTTTTCTAAACAAATACATTTTTATCAAAAATTTACATAACAAAAAAAAGCATACAACATGGTAAGTTTGTCTCATCATCACAAAATCAATCTATACATTCGTTCGCTCGCTAATTTTACAATCCAACTCTCTTCGTCTCTATCATTTGTTTACGTTTAATTAATATTAAAAAAAAAAAGAAAAAAAAAAGTAAACAGATGAATGAGATGGATTGATGTCATTTAGTCCATTTTAGCTTATTTGCATGTGCCTTTAGCAGGAAAAAAAATCATAAACCCGTCTTTCTTATTTTATCATTGTAACTTGTAAGCCATCGTGTTTAGTCACTAGTTCGTATTTAAGTTGAATAGGAACACACGACACTGGCGGACGTGCATTATACAATATGGAGTACTAACTATGGTCGTTTGATACCACAAAGCTATGTATTTACTAGTTAGCGTCTGTCCAATATTTTGTGTTTAAAACGTGTTAAATTTAGTTGAAATATTTATGGCAACCAAGAATACACATTTTTGTAGGTACTAGTGTTACAAGAATGGCAAAACTCGTGAATTTTAACATTGCTGCATTCCATGACTCACGTTTTATTTTTACACACGTATTTAACTTTGCAGGTTAAAGAGAATGGAGTGAACATGACTACAATGGTCTCCAACGGCCATAAATTGGGAGGTGAAATCAAAGTGAATCATGTAAGGAAACCAACATTGGTTCAACCAGCCGAAGAAACCGAAAAGGGTTTATATTTCCTATCAAATCTAGACCAAAACATAGCTGTTATTGTTAGAACAATCTACTGTTTCAAGTCAGAGGACAAGGGAAATGACACGGCCTCAGAAGTCTTAAAGGATGCCTTAGCTAAGGTGCTGGTTAACTATTATCCCTTGGCAGGACGGCTTACGATCAGCCCTCAAGGCAAGCTCATTGTTGATTGTACTGGTGAAGGTGCGGTCTTTGTCGAGGCTGAAGCTGATTGTAACATGGTCGAGATAGGTGACTCGACTAAGCCCGACCCTGTCACCCTTGGCAAGTTGGTTTATGAGATTCCGGGTGCCAAGAATGTTCTCGAAATCCCTCCCCTTGTTGCTCAGGTTTGTGCCTTCCTCATCTTGTATCGCAATTTTAAGGCACATATCAACTAGCTTAGCTGGTAAAGTTATTTATGTGCGTGATTATATGCAGGTGACAAAGTTCAAGTGCGGGGGTTTTGCTCTAGGACTGTGCATGAACCATGGCATCTTTGATGGAATTGGAGCCATGGAATTCGTCAACTCATGGGGTGAAACAGCGCGAGGTTTACCCCTAAGCACACCGCCATTCCTAGACAGGACAATCCTAAACTCTAGGAACCCACCAAAAGTCGAGTATAACCATCAAGAATTTGATGAGATTGACGACATCTCTGGCACCTTTAAACTCTACAATGAAGAAATGGAGTACCGTTCCTTCTGCTTCGACCCAATCCTTCTTGAGAAGCTTAAAATAAAGGCCATGGAAGACGGAACCTTAGAGAAATGCACATCGTTTGAAGCCCTCTCAGGGTTTGTATGGAGGGCAAGAACCAAGGCCCTAAAGATGTACCCGGATCAAAAGACAAAACTACTCTTTGCAGTTGACGGAAGACCTAAATTCATCCCACCATTGCCAAAAGGGTATTTTGGGAACGGAATTATACTCACAAATGCTGTATGCCCTGCAGGAGATTTGATCGAAAACCCACTTTCTACCGGTGTAAGGTTAGTCCAAGAGGCCATTAAAATGGTGACGGATAGTTACATGAGATCAGCCATCGACTATTTTGAAACGACAAGAGCAAGGCCGTCATTGAGCTCAACCCTGTTGATTACCACTTGGTCAAGGTTGGGTTTTCATACAACTGATTTCGGGTGGGGCGAGCCTGTGGTATCGGGTCCTGTTGCATTGCCTGAGAAAGAAGTTATATTGTTCTTGTCGCATGGTAAAGCGAGAAAATCCATCAATGTGCTCCTTGGATTACCTGTTTCTGCCATGAAAAACTTTGAAGATGAAATGAAAGAGATGAGAGACTGAATTCAACTGTCATCGTGATTGTGATCGTGATTCGTGAGTATTAGTCTGTTTTTTTTATAAATATACCGGTGTGTGAGATTATTTGTACTTTGTTAATTAATCATTTAATTTGGTTTACTATACTGTTGATTTTTGAGATAATACAAAAATTGATCTTCGTTTGAGTGTTTTATATTGCTATTGATGTCGTTTCTGAAGATGAATAAATGAACAATATACTTGTGTTGGTTGACGAAAATTCAAAAGCTTATGACTATATCTAAAGTTGCATTTAACATGGTACTTAACCGCGGTTTTAGCCTTAATTTTAATCGATCTTTGTAACCTAATCTCAGTTGTTGAGTCGCCAATATCACCTCAAAATACAGTAAACTGATACTATACCCAGGGGATTATTAGCTTAGCCCACAGGTCTGTTAGGCGCATGTACAACACGGTGCCTGAAAGAGAGAGAGTCTCGTAAATCCACCATAGATTTAATATCAGTGGACAGTGGCTATTAACACTCTCAAATTGGCTTCTGGCACTCCCGTTAACAAAAAGAAGCCTAGATTCGAGTAGTGAATGTTGGTGCTTATCAGAACAGTAAACTAATGTTTATCATTGGGGCTGCCCAGACAAATCCAACTCGGAAAACTTGACGATTAATGTCAGTCGTAGATCATTGTGTGTCTGTAATATGTCCACGGTTTATACATACAATTTCTGCAGTTGAATACGAAGTATAGTTTTCTCGTGTTGCATTATATTTAATGAGCCGACAAGAAGAATTAAGTTGTAAGGTATTTATGCATATCAGACTGACAGACAGTCCAGATTTTTTTTTTTTTCTTTTTTTTTTGGCAGTTGTAAAGAAAGATGTCATAATCTAACCATGACCTTACATGCAAGGCCACGGACAAAGTTTTAGAACAACTAGAAAACAACAAATTACAAATTACAAATTACATGAAATAAACTACAACAAGAGATATGATTTCTTCGGGAAGACGCGACAAGTTGATAGGAGGTAACGGTAAACTGGCCAAACCGTCGAAACATTTGATGTGGTCCCAAGTGACGAGAACGATCAGGGCTTGCCAGAAGGTCAACCAAATCCTTACTCTTAACAGTCAACTGAGCTTCGAGGAAATACCTGCAACGAGGCACTAAGTGTCTCGGAGATTCATCCCCTAGGCTACGAAAAATGACATCTGGAAACCGGAGAGACCCTTGGACCATCAAAGATGCGCAAAGTGCACTTACGCCACTAGGACGTAGAAAGAGAAGGCAAGGAACAGACCCCAAGTGACTATGACTGTCACCAATGGAGTGAAAGCTCCTACACTTTGAGACACACCCCCTTTGGACAAGAACCTCAGAAACCAGAAAAATGAGTAAGAACATATGTAGCGAGAGAGAAGCTACTTTGAAAATCTTCCTAATCAAAGCCATCCGAAAAGGCCAATTCGGAATGGGCACAATGCAAGTCGAATGCGAAGTCACCATAACCCTTGTTAGGATAAGAGGCACGACATTACAAGCCACCCCAAGAATTACGGGACAGGACACCCCTAACCCAAGGGAGGTTATTATTGAGAACATAAAATTAGGGAAGAGCAATAACATAAAAACTAGAGAGGACCACCGTCGCCCTCCAATCCAACACAACATCCAGCCCATCAGAGACCACCCCGCACTCCCACATCACAAAAAACCAAATGCAGTGTAAACAAGGGGCACAGTTCAGAAAATGAGATTCTGACAGACTGACAGTCCTTAATTCACACAATGCAATAAACTTTCAGAGCTCGACTAAAAATAGCAAATGATTTTTAAAAATCATGAAATTTTGTGATAAATTAGTTTAATATAAGATCTCAATCTGTACCAATTTTCAGAATTTTTCAAGCAACCTAAGTATTTTTAATAAATTCACAAACAGGCTCAGCTTTTCAAAGTTCAGACAGAACTCCTGCAACCTGATAATTGAGTGAATTTCTTACTGTAACAAGGGGATGATATAATCAACATAAAAGACTCTAAGCAAGGCACAAGAGACTCTTAAGTTAATTTAGGGTGTTAAAATGACTCAACTCAAGCAAAGCACAGAACTTTGAATCAAATTAACAGACAATGAGAGACTGAAACATCAAGCAAGGCACAGATAATTTCAGAAGCTCACCACAGATCCTTAATCAACCTCTAAGCAATGCACAAGAGATTATTAAGTCTGACTTATAACTAAGACTAAGCTAAGT
>JAGPOY010002485.1:0-14744 GCA_018983105.1 Silene uniflora | reverse complement strand
AATTTCCTCCTTCGAGAAAGATTCTAAAAGAGATCGGAGACTTGAAAATAGTCCTTTTGTACATTCTCTCACCTCAAACTTCACCTCATCACATGCTGCGAGCAAGGGAGCATCATCGTCATCAGTTAGCATGTACTCAAGCTGCTCTTGAGCTGAAGCTTTGAGATCCCTCAAAGAATGAGGTGGCGATGACATCGCCAACCTGAGAGCTGATAAGAAGATCCTGAAAATGGTAGTGGGATCGACAGGTTGGAGTCGGGAAAGAATTGGATTCACTTCAGGTCCCATGGTTGGAATAGTTTGAAGAATTTCTTCCTCCTCAGTCTCTTCCCAAGGCACCGATTCCAAGTACTCCACACAAGATGACACGATAAAAGGGCACTCGAGGTCAATCGCTACACGCAGGATGCCGAGGGAATTTTTAACTCCATATCCGCTTTCAGAAATCAAGCTGTCGGAAACAACATAGAGGAGGCGTAGAAGGATGATATTGTAGTCAAAGTCAGATTCTTGGCAGAGAACCTCAACGCAAGTGCGTGCATCGAGGATCTGACAAGTTGGCCAAGTGTCAGAGAGACGGTCAGCGAAATACTTACTTTTCCTGATTAGGATGGACGTGTGGCAATATAGCCACTCATCACGACCTTCAGGAGTCCGCAGCCTAACAACGACATCACTCGTTGATCGATCACCGAATTTGAATGGAGTCTCTTTCCTATCGGCCTGTGATAAATTTGTCAACAATTCAAACGAATACATAAGTACATAAACAGTGAAGAGTGTAATTAAATGAGGTCTCACTGTAGCAAATTCGGAACTACGTTAGCTGGTAAAAAATTACCAAAAAGGGTGGAACTCATGACATGGGTCGAAGCACGCCCGAACCAAAAATGCTCATGTGGATCCTTTACACCTAAAAAAAAAGGATTCCTATTTTTTTTGTTCTGTTACGGGACGCAAAGGTCATTCAAATGACAGATGGAGGTTGAACCTCCTAATGTCCACAATAGCTGCATCTTAATCATTAGGCCAAGACTTTTAAGATTTGAACCTGTTTTTAAGATTTGAACCTGTTTCTAATTCATTCAAAAAGCCGACTTTATAATCAGTCTTCCTCTCTCTCTCTATACATATTTTCAGAGATTGAAGCAATGCAAAGACGTCGGATAAAGTTATAAAAGAACCAGGATATGCATGCAAGATAAATTTGTGTTTGTAAATCCTAAGTTAGAAGGTTGAAGTTATGTCGCACAAATACTTACAGAATTTTCCATTCAATTGACTAGCATCTCTTGAAGTTAAGCACCCGTCTTTGCAGCTACAATTTCAAATAAACATTTCAAAAATTGTTAAAAGATACAAACACATATGAGTATGATATATCAATACTTCCACGATTTTGGCTGATACAGACATACAGTTTAGCCAGAAATAAATAAATGACGAATTTCACATTTTTCAGTAGTATCCGATTTTATTTACCCTTTATAGTAGTTTTACATTCAGAGAACAGTTCTCCTTGAACAATGCTTTTGAGATGCTTTCTCAAACTCCAATTCAAGAAACAGTATACTCGTTCCAAGGAGCAAAATCATTTAATTACCTGCAGCATCTCAAATGCTTCACAAATCACAAGTCAATTTGTGAAGGGCACAGAATAGTCATTATGACAACCATGTAGGGAGCACATCAGTTGAAAACTTAACTGGCACTAGATGCATATCTCCGTTGTCGTCCAAACCTTTTGATCAGACCCACGAGAGGAAAGTTAAAAAGAATGTAAAATACATGCTGAAGATTTCAGGAGTTTCAGACAGTATTTACTAGACTTCACTGTGGATGGTTAATTTGTCAGTTTCGGTGTGACATAGTCATCAGAATTATTATGCTATCTAATGTTTGGAAAATGAGACTGAATATGACTGCGAAAGACCTTATAACAGCCTCAAATGTATTCAAGGTGCCATATAGTATAGTAATTCATAGCAGCTCCATACATGAGGACCAAAACAAAACAGCACATACATTTCAAGAAAATGTCATCTCACTTTTATCTGTTCAGCTTTAAAAGCTCAGAAGAATTGAAGTGTAGGAAAGAGAGCTGAAATAATGACTGATACTTCCTATTTCCTATTTTGAAGCATTGAAAGAGAAGACTATTGTTTACCACCGGTGAGCGGTGACAAATTACCAGCTGGCTTTTTACGGTCACATACATTCCAGTAAATAAATTATTAGCTGCAAATTGGCTCAATGGTTGAGGGATGAACAATTTAGAGTGCAGATTGGGAGTTCAAACATTGAATACCTATTTTTTTTCTCCAAGATCTGCTATTTTCTGCCACAAACTAAAGCTACCTTGACCCCGTCATTGCAAGTTGATCAAATATCTATATTGCTAATTATAGTTAAAATCTGTATAGATCCAAACTTACAACTTACAAGCTAAATGACAGCTAGAACTACACATTGTGAGCTTTCTCCAGAGCTAAATTATTCAATGGTTGCCGGAATAACTCGTATAAGAAGGGGAAAAGAACAACAAAAGAAATCCCAGAGAAGTCGAAGAAAGCCTTAACAAAATCATATAGCCTGCTTAGCTGCTATGGCAGATGCATTTTTCTATAGGTAAACTATTCTTGGACAGAAAAGTTCCAAACTGCTTTGCGCGAAATTATGTCATACAAAAATAGGCATTCATACTGGAAACTCTAAGAGTCCGCTTACCAGGCACTATGATAGAACAATTTAACTGTCAAAGGACTTTCAAAACAGTAGCGCGGGCTGAAAACTGAGAATGAGTATCAATAGGAGCTCAGCGAGTATAACCCTTGTTACCTAAACTTAATATTAGCCTTACTGCAATAACACCAAACTTGTCTGTAAGATCAAGCAGATATGGAAAATTTCAACATAGATCCTCACTACGTATTAAAAGCCTCGCTGTATTCATTTGTTGAAATGTCAAGGAAATAATATAATCCAATATGGGGCGGGCAACTTGACGCACACAAACATACTGAATTGCACCTTTTAGCTCAGTAGAAACACTTGTAAACAAGGCATTTGCAATTTTATTCTAATGGAGGGGAATGGAGGGCTTGATCATCCTCTTAAAGACGTTGAAATCCTTTCAACAAACGAAACATTGGACTCAAACACCATTACGGCATGACCCCATTTCCCTTCCACACTTTCCCTCTTCTCCCTTCTTGCCACTGCATCCAAACAATCCCTCAAACTCCAAATATTTACCTTTTACGTTCTTACCCACTTACGGCCAAGATTAGAAAGTTGCAATTAATCGTATGCTTTCTAAAAATCCAAATGCTTGTGAAAAAGTTGCTAATCTAGACCTCCCTAAACAAGAACATTAATTACGCTACAATCGAGCTCAATGACATCCAAATGGACACGATCAAAGTGTTCGTGATTCTCTTACTACCTCCACCAAACACTGATTCCTAAGCACTAATCCACCAATCCTATGTGAGTAGAATCATGACTCAGACAAAGGGTTAATCTCGCAATTTGCAATTTGCAATTTGCAGGAGCCCTTGAGGCATTGGGGTAACGTTGTTATCGTATCACGATTCTGAATGGTTTAATCACCTGTACATAATGAAACAAATTGAGCAGAAACACTGAATATGTAACTGGGTATTGCAATCTGGAATTTATCAGTAGACAACAAACAATGCTCAAAACCTATAAAAAGCATAAAACTTTCTTAATTTAGTCCATCATTTGCCCAAATAAGAATTAATCAAACCCATTAAAACTGCAAAAACATTAAGCTAAACAAAAGTTACAACTCATAAGATTGAGATTCATATAAAGCAGCAGCAGCAGCAGCAGCACATATCCTAAAGATGCAACAGAAAATAGTAAAAGAAACAAGGAAGAAGAGAGTACAGAAGATAGATACCATTAAGCTTGGTTTGCATTTGATGGAGCTCATGAGTTGAGAGATTAGAGCCCTGCTTTGTCTCTCTTTAAGATGTGTGTGACTGTCTGAGTGAGTGTCCATGTGTACAGGTGTTGAGCTCATCATGTCTCTAGTTATTCTAGTGTACATACTTACATAGTACGGAGTAACATAGGATTTCCAATCATCTAGTGGGTCGATTTGTCATCGTTTAAGCCCAAAATTATGCTAAAATCGCTCTAATTAACTCTTTTTCTACAAAATGAACATAAAAAATGGGAGGAAATGTTATTATCGCACATGACCTTGGGCTGTGCCATCGAGGACGAGAGAGTAACCAGTTTACGAGTCCAAGCTTTAAGGAGGGTTCATCTCAAACCAATTGGCTATGGGAAGAGTAGCCCCTTGGATTATAAACTAGATCACTTTTCTCCATGTGATTCTTCACAGGAAATAGCGAATAGGAAGCAAATGACTAAGAAAGTGACAATTGGATTGATTGACATGCAAAATGAGGTTGGTTAAAAGGTTAAAAGTGTGTAAATTAGAACCGTATCAATTAGATAGTATTGTTTGACTATATGATGAATGAATATCGTATGATTATTATTGGCACCGAGTTTGTAGAAGAGCATTTTTAAACCATGTGCTAGGCGTGAATTCGTGAATACTTGCGAAAAGGGGTAGGAATATACCTACTCAACTCGTGTTATTATAATAATTATTTTGTGGTTTTAATGTTGTCCTGCAATGAGTATCTTGTTGTAGTGTATATATAATGAATGACGATGAGTGATGGTTCGATTGTATAGTATTGTTACTATGACAGTTGTGTTAAGATGCAATGTGGCGTGATGCCAATATATACGGTGTTAAGGGGGTTGTGCTATTGAGGTGTTGTTACGGTACGGTGTTAAGGGGGTAGTACCACAGATTGAGCACGATGTTAAGGGGGTTGTGCCATTTCAGTGAAATTGAGCACAGTGTTAAGGGGTTGTGCTTTGGTAGTCGGTTAACACGTGTGAGACGTGAGACCGGTCTACTTATTGTACTGTATTGTTGTATTATTATGCTCGTTAATGCTTCTGCTATTATTATTGCTAATTTACACATATTGTTTAGATTGTGCCTACTCAACCATTGGTTAACTACGTGTGCTTTCTTGTGTTAACAATATTAATGAACCATTTGATATTTCCGGTTAATGGGGAGCAATGAGACAGATAGGTTTTGATATGTGAGATTTGGTGCTGCTACATGGGAGTGAGACAGCTCGAATACACCGAAAAAGTCGGCCACTTAACTTATGACGTTATTGAAGAGTTTGGAACGATAAACACCTAAGAGGGGGAGGAGGTGAATTAGGTGTACCCTTTTTAAAATTTTGTCCTTGACTTAGTTAATTAATAACTTAAGTGAAGGAACTTGAAGTACAATGATTGAGAGACTTGATAGAATACACGTTCACAAGATGATACAACGAGTTTATGTCACGGTATTGAGTACTGTGACACTGAACTGTTTGTAAGTACACACGATAATTAACAATAATGCAAGCGAATGTAAAAGTAAATAGACAAACAAACGATGTTTTAAAATTTTGGTTCAGTCTCTACTCCGAGACCTACGTCCAACCGTTATTTTATTGTTTGTTTAGGAATTTACTCAAACAACTAAACCCTTACAATGAAATAACTCGTCAATCTACCCCGATTGCACTCAAACTTAAAGCTACTCCGCTTCAAGAGTTTCTATATTCTATCTCACAGGTTTACAGAGTCTTGAATCTCAATCGTTCACTTAATGAACATGGAGATCTCAGTTAAGACTTAAACACGAGAATCATGGAACAAACTGATTATGTCACAGTGCAGCGAACTGATACTTGGAGGTTTACAGCTTTTGAAAAACAAATGAAGACTTTAAAACTGAAAACGATTTTGCAAATACTCAAGAAAGACTAAGCTTTAAATGACCAAATGATTTGCAAGAATTCTCAATAAATGCTTTGTAAAGTCTTGAGTAATAAATGACTCTAAGACACTCTATTTATAGTGAGATTGATCTTCCAAGAAGTACAACTTGGTCGATTAATCTAATATAAATTTTGTAGCCTTTGAGTGATGGTAAGTGTTAGGTTTAGAGTAAAGCATAAGTTATTAGCTAAAAATCAGATTACTCTTTCCAAAAAGACTTTTTTGCTTTAAAGGTTTGACAAGTCTTATGTTACCATTTTTTGGTAAAAGGTGTTTGCACAAATCTAGAGATCAAACAAGTGGGATTTGTAACCTTTTATTTTTCAGATTTGTTTTCAAAATGAGTGAATTAAATGTTAAACCTTTGAGAATGTGAAAATTGGAAAGATTTTAACACTTAATATTTTTGAGTAAAATTCCTCCATACGGTAGTACCAGAAACCACAGTTCATCGCACTGTTACATGATTTTGCAGCCACTTGACAAAAATGAGAATGTTACACTTACTCTTACAACATTTGACTATGGCTTATGGAAATATCTTTGTCTTGATTTCATGTTGACTTCTTTTGATCATGGTGAGCCCTTGTGAAAGTCCATTTGATTTCTTCAATTGCTAATAATATTCAACTAAGAGCAAACGATCAAATAACAAAGGAACTTGGCATCATCAATCTAAATGTGTTCTAACAGTTATTTAATTAGTTTAATTCAGTTAGTAAGACTTCCGCTGTAATAGTTAAGACTTAATTTATAAGTTTATTCAATTATTAATTTGAAATTGCAAGTCAGTTTAAGACGGGGATGTTATGTTCATTCCCTGAGAATGTTTTGTTAAAGGCTCTTGGTGAAACGAGGGATGTTACATTCATTCCTTGGCTCACTTTAATAAAAAATTGGCTTTAAAATGTTCAGTGACCACTCCATTTTAATTTTCGTCAACATCGCTTCTCAAATGTTGGCATTCTTGCTCCTTCGAGAACGTCCATGACAAATCCAGGAAGAAGGTTTCTAACATGTAAGTTTTACTACCTGAAAACTCAAATGCGTGGATGCAACTATTTCTAGTGGGTTGACGATCCTATGAATGAAGTTAGGAGTTTAAGGTCTGATACACCAATTCAGGGGTCAATGTTGTTTTTGTACAATTCAAAGACTTTACTAAACACCCTAATAATTAATCACAGTTGCAGCAACAAAACAAATGAAAACGGGCTGTTTTTTGTGGGATATTTTCTGGTTTTTGTAACAAATAAATAAAGGATAAGAGGATCAATAACTCTCAAGCAAGGCACATAAAGTTAAGACCTTTAAACATAAGATAAAACCCTGTACTTAAAGTCCCAAGCAAAGCACATAAAACTCTAAGACAGTGAATCTCAAGCTTAACTCAATCACCTAAGCAATGCACAAGGGACTAAGCTAATCTCGAGCCAACAACTAAACAAGGCACAAGTTGTTGAAAGTTAACTAAGCAAAGCACACGTTAATAGGATAAAGAGTGTTAAACTCTCATGTTTTTCCATTCTTTGAAATCTAATTTTTACAATGGACAAAAGGCTCCTTATATAGAGCTTACAATTCTGATCTCCACCCTTGGTTTAAAGCTAACATCTACGGGCTCTAGTTTCCCCTTACAAGGATACAAAATAAAGCATAAAGTAATAAAGCTGAATTCTTATTTGTTTTCTTGCACAAGGTCAATTAAGAAGGGACCTTGGCAGCTTCAACTCTTCAAGTATAAAAGGTTAGGAGGACTTTCAAGCTTGGATAGCTCTTACTTAGCCAAAAATAGCAACCAAAACAGACTTGGCACATGATGGTGCTGAATTGGTCCTACCCGGATCCATTGCTTTGCAATTAGCTAAACCTGCACTTTTATTGTGAATTAGCAAACCTCTCCCGGACTTTTCTCTTCCTAAGAACTTAAACTAAGAGTATTAGGCCTTGGAATCACTTAATTCCGTTTAGGGGGCGCCTTGGACCTTCTTCTTGATGATGGACTAAAACCAAGTTGTAGAACATTTCACGAATCAAACGCATCTTGTAGGAGGCATATCTCTTAGCTCAGAACGAATATCAAGGACCATAATAGCTCATTGGAAAGCTAAGGAAGTTAGCTTTCACGTCCAACAAGAATTAACCCAAAAAGTGTTCTAGAACTCCAAATATTCACGTTTGAGTGACAATAGGTTAATTCTGATTGTTCAATTGTTTACTTTCTTCCATTGAATTGAATTGAACATAACTGTATCCTGGACTGTTCCTTTTGCCTTGAGAATGAAAGACCCCCTAGCTCTTGCGTCAAAGTCGGAACTGAGCGAAAACTGGTTCAAAATATATTTCATATAAGCGCTTTTATTAAAGATCATGTTTCACAAAAAGTTTTAATTAAAGATTATGTTTGACAAAAAATCCTGAAAAAAAAAATGAAGGGAAAAGCAGGTTTAACACGTGAGTTAATTACTAATTAAAAGGTGAGCCATCACCGTTTGTTTATTATTTTGGTCAACCTCAAGCCAAAATGTTGTGGTTTTGGAACAACAAGTAAAGCTTGTGTTTTCCAAACTGTTTTTTCTAAAGGTTGTGTTTCATAAAAAAAGCTTTTATTAAAGGTTGGGTTTGACCAAAAATACAAATAGTAATATTCATAAAGTATATTTAAAATAATAGTTATAAACTATATTTGAAATAATAGATTGAAAAAATTGATCTCAATACCATGCTCGTGAGCGTTTAACTCGAGCTCGAGCTCAACTCGATCCTGCATATAATTGTTGAGTTATCATTATTTTTTTTTTCTTTGGATAGCTTAAATAACAGGATTTGAATATTACTTACAAAAATATTGGCTAAGTAATTAAGGCATTTTATATAGTTATACAAAGATATAATCCTTATAAATATTTTAATAAAATAAATGCAACGTATTATTTTATTACACAATTTTGAGCTGCTCGCGAGCTTTTTGAGCCGAGCTAATGTTTGCTCGGCTTGAGTCGTTAAATTATCGAGCTCAGCCCGAGCTAGAGCCAAGATCACATAAGTGATCGAGCTTTACCAAACCGAGCTTAAGCTGCTAACAAGCTGTCTCGTCTCGTTATTACCCTATTCTCTACGACGCACAAAGTATATTTCAGTATATCGTATTCCCAAATTATGATATGTCGATATCTTAACCTATCGACTAGGGGTGCTAACGAGTCGAGCCGAGCCCGAGCTTGACTTTGCTCGGCTTGTGCTCGAGAACGAAAACTCGAGCTCGAGCCGATCTCGAGCTTACCCGAGCTTGCAAAAATGTGCTCGCTACTAAGCTTGCGAGTTTTAACGCGAGCTCGAGCCAAACTCGAGCTCAAATCGAGCATATGTATATTGGTTAATTTTTTGATTTTTTTTTCTTCCGATATTTTCCATTACGAGAGTCGAAGGTTAAATGTAAAAATATTTAGAATATCGGTGAACCATTTAATATATGTGATATAAATATATAATTATGATAAAGTATTTTTATAAAATATAAGCAATATCTTATATAATCACACATATTCGAGCCGCTCACGAGCTTTTCGAGCCGAGCCAAGGCTTGCTCGGCTTGACTCGCTAAACTCTCGAGCCGAGCCCGAGCTCGAGCCGATCTCGCACGAGCCGAGTTTTGACCGAGCCGATCTCGAGTTGATCGCGAGCTGTCTCGTCTCATTAATACCCCTACTATCGACACATATCTTCCCAATAACCTTAAAAGGAAGGGAAAAGAAGATATCGCCTTCATGGTAGGGGCCAAGGGGGTAGGGACCGACTAAGAATAGGGTTGTAAACTTGTGCATGTGGGGGGTTTGGTTAGTCAAAGGTAGGAAGCGCACAACAAATACGGAGTAATAAGAGTTGGATTGGTATTGGGCAGGCTGGAAATTAAACATGCAGCCACCATTCCTAGAAGATTCATTTGATTCGTTGATCAATCATGTATCCATTATATTATGTCGGCACCTGCACTCATATCATCCTTGAGGTCTCCGTCTTTTACACCACGAGCTCTTTTATTTTCCATCACTCTCTTTGTAATCACAATAAGTAATAAATGGAGTATTCCTTTGACAAATACAAAGTCAAAACTAAGAACGCCGCAGTTTACTCTAACTCTGCATGCTATTTGCGGCTTAGTCCTACGTAACTTAGCATTCTTTCAAGTTTCGACTACTATTATCATACACTACTTAATTAGTTCATGCACCTCCTCATCTTACTATTATTATTCCACCAATCTTATTTTGAAATTTTAAGTCACTTCCACCCCATGTGTTAATTGGTATGCTACACTGCTTGCTAAGCATGTTACTTGTCTTATTTGAAATATTCAAGTCATGTTTTGTTTCGGAGTTATCATGAACGTAAAAGGAAAATAAGTTAAACGTTTTTAAGTTGTGGCCTTTTAATTCAACTAGATAGAAAACTAAATCCATGACATTTTGTTTATATATATAGTGTATTTCTAACTCAAAATTACAAAATTAATCAGATTAGATTTGGGTTAAATTATCCAGAGTATAATTATGCCTAGGTAATTTACATTCCATATAAGTAAATTGAATCGATGTAAGACCCATCAAGTTTGATTTATGTCTTTTAATTCTAATTTTTTTAACATAAAAAAGAGGAATTCAATTAAGATGGACGTTATTGAATCAATGACCGGGGTCACTACGCAATTAAACAGATCGTGTCGTGTCGTGTTCGTGTTCGTGTCACATACAAGTTAGTATCTACCCGCAACCCGAACCTAACCCATTTACTTAAACATGTCATGAAACTCAACCCTAACACATGCTATTTAATTAATTTTGATATAGCCCAACTTGGCTTGCCGTTTCACCCGTTTAACCCGAATGACATGCTTCTCCTAAAATGATTCGTTTAACCTAAAATGACTTGTTCAACCTCTTTCACATAAGATGATTTAACTAAAGTTTGAAAAAAAAAAATTCTCAGTGAATATTTCATAAAAAACTTTCTATATTTAAATGTTAGATGACAGTCATAGTACAAATGTAGGAATTCGATCAACATTTGGTATGGATTATTTTCAGCTTAGGTCCCCCTTTTTGACAAATAGTAGAAGTAGATTCATAATAGCGGATAACGTTAGCAGATTTATGTAGCAGGTTTGATTATCAAACAAATCAGCAGAATTAGAAAAGGGTGTTTGGTAATTACCAGATTTTAAGATAAGTAGAATGGTTTCATGAATAAAGTGATTAAGTGAATATGTTAATGCAATATGCTGCTATTAGCAGCATATTCAAAAACAGTATATTTCGACCAATATGCTATCAGAATACGCCGTTTACAAAATACATGAAAATAGTAGATTGCTTGGGCAAACTACTAATTAGGACGGAATCTACTTATTTCGCTCAATATGTTGTTTACCAAACAGAACCTAAGGCTTAAAGAGCTTAACAAGTCAACCCAACCTAGTTTTTAAATAAACTTGTTATTCATATCGGGTTCTTGTTGTAAGAACCTAACCCTAACCCTAACCCGAATCATTTTAATTTTGTGTCGCGTTCATGTCGAGTATCGACCCAATTATATAAGTGGGTTAAAACTTAAAATGTTTCAACCAAACCCGCTTACTCCAAGTTGAGTTTGTGTCGTATTATCAGGCGTGTCGCTATTTACCGCTCTAATTTGACTAACTATTAGTTAATTTACAATTTTTCATGCCTACTACACCTAAAATGAGATCTTTTCACTAAAATGAGACCAATTTAAGATTATTAAATGATAATTTTGGTATTTAGTGGTAAGTAAGATTTAGGAACATTAAATTTAAAATAAGTAAAATACCAATGTGGGTTATGAAGATTTGGAGGTGGGTAAGTAGCAATAAATAAAGAAAGTGTCTTGAGTGCATACGGAGTCTTAATTCAACTGCCTTTGCCATTTGCCTTGAGCCTTTCAATTACTTTGAAAAGTCATCATCCCTTACAAATATTGCTTGTTTTTTCCGTGTTTTGACTTCACCCTTTCCTCCCTTTGAATCATTTCCCTCTTCATCTCATATATATAACCCTCAAAGTCTTCTCCCCTTTTCATCCCAAAATCATCAAAACATTTCATCGACTATTTTTCATTTACAACATACAATCAATCCAAGCTTACTTAGCTCATTATTCCTTGTTTAGATTCCATCAAATTCTTAAAAAGTCAACCAATAAATTTTAATACAATAAATGGATCACCAAGAAATTGATGTACCATCATTTTTCCTATGCCCAATCTCCTTACAAACCATGAGAGATCCGGTTACGGTTTCAATGGGTATAACCTATGACCGGGAAAGCATTGAGAAATGGGTGTTTTCGAATAATAATGATACATGTCCGGTAACCAAACAACCACTTAATGTAACTAATGATAATTTCCTTACACCGAACCACACCCTAAGACGTCTCATTCAATCATGGTGCACTATCAATGCTCCCTATGGCGTTGAGCGTTTTCCTACACCGAAACCACCCGTCTCAAAGATCCAAATTCTTAAAATCGTTCAAGAAGCCATGGCCTCAAACTCGCCTCAACGTCTTATAAAGTCCATTGAGAAATTGAAGTTTATTGCAAATGAAAGTAGTGCAAACAAACGTTGCTTAGAGACTACTTCACAAGCTATCGAGTTTTTAGCCCGTGTAGTCATCCAAGACAACAACAATGGAGCTCAAGCATTAAGTATCTTAGCTCAATTGCAAAT
Organism: Silene uniflora; assembly: GCA_018983105.1. Lineage (NCBI taxonomy): Eukaryota > Viridiplantae > Streptophyta > Magnoliopsida > Caryophyllales > Caryophyllaceae > Silene > Silene uniflora. The sequence goes on along the minus strand of JAGPOY010002485.1, from coordinate 2,092 downwards.
AACAGATGAAAGGGTACTAAAAACTATCCTAGCTGAAAAGGATGGAGCGATTTTCGAGTCGCTAATGAAGATAATGGAAAAGAGTAATTACGACTCTAGGGCATACGCAATTGGGTTCATGAAGGTTCTTGTACAAGCAGCCGAACCAACCCAAGTGGTGGCTCTTAGGTTTGACCATTTTGTTGAAGTAGTCCAATTGTTAAAGGATGATGTATCCTCTAAGGCAACTAAAAACGGTTTAAAGTTTCTAGCCCTAGCTTGTCCATGGGGAAGGAACCGTGTTAGGGCAGTCGAAGCAGGTGCGGTCCACGTACTTGTAGACCTATTACTTGAGTCCAAGGAAAAGCGGTCAATGGAGATGATATTCGCGGTATTAGACCAACTATGTGGGTGCGCGGAGGGAAGGGCCGAGTTACTTAGCCATGGCGCGGGCTTAGCCGTTGTGTCTAAGAAAATTCTTAGGGTTTCACACTTTGCTAGTGAGAAGGGTGTAAGGATTTTATACTCGATTGCTAGGTTTTCGGGGAGTTCGAGTGTGGTGCAACAAATGTTGGAGCTAGGTGTGGTGGTGAAATTGTGCTTGGTTTTGCAAGTTGATTGTGATGTTAAGACTAAGGAGAAGGCTAGGGATATCTTGAAGTTGCATGGCAAGGCTTGGAAGAACTCTCCTTGTGCTCCTAATCATATTCTTGGATCTTTGCCTTGTTAATTAGTTAATTAAAACTTTTTGTAATTATTAGGGTTAATTATATATGTTTAGTTTCTAGCTAAGCTAGACAAGCAAGAAAGTGCAATTCATATAATTGGATCTATAATTATTAGTTCATTATTACTTTGTGTACATAATCTAATTAATTCATTGAAATAAATAAAAAAGAGATTTAGATATATTATTACATACATAATTCTCCCTCTTTTGTCTATTAAATTTATATCGTCCCATTTTCATTTTAGACAATTTTAAAAATAATTGTTATAAATTAATAACAACTTTACTCTTCAATTTGTAAAAAAATGGAGAGAATTTACTTGTGATGGAGGGAGTAATAGTTACTTCACTAAAACCGATAGGATGATCGCTATTTTTCCCTGCTAAAGTGAATGAATACGGAGCAACAATTAATATAGATTAAACTAAGAAAATAAAATACAAGAGTTGGTTGAAGTATATCAACTATATGCGCGTTTTCTCTTTTTATAAAAAAGTATATTGTTTATCTGAATTAGTTTCCTATCAATTTATTCATACTTACTTTTATTCTTTTAAAGAAGAAACTTCGATCCTAAAATTTTCTAATTAAAACATCACGAATTGAAAATCAATTCAAAAATAAACGTCAATATAAGTGTGTAGAATATGAAATTTAGCATAGACGCAAATTGGAGATCCAATGGCTGAATTCTTAATTTCAATTAATGCTGATCAATTAGACAAATACTAAGGTTTTTGAATACGGTCAACGGTCGATTTATATTACTAGTATTTTATTTATTTAGGAGTTTATTTTGATGAATTTTATATTTTAGAAGACCTGGCCAATTCAGGCTGCTACATAATTGATGACCAGGAGAGAGTCTAGATAATCTTATAGATAGGTGGACAACGTTAAAGTCGTGATTAATTCTATAAAATAAAACACAAATTCTTATTTGTGACGAACACTATCCGTCACAAACTTGTGACGGATACCATATTCTCTCACAAAATACCCATCAAGGGTAAGTGGAGAAGCACATGGGGGGTGCCCACCTTGTCCCCTCTACCCATTTCCTCTCAAAAAATACCCGTCGCAAGATTCGACCCGTCGCAAGCAAGACCTACTGAAAATAAAATGACCAAAAATATATGGAGCTAGACCTGGCAAAACCAACCCGACCCGATTGACCCGACCCGAAAAGGCTGACCCGAGACCCGAAAATGACCCGAACTGCCAAACCCGAATGACACCCGAAACCCGAATTGACCCGATCCGACCCGAAAATGACCCGGGCTTTCATGGACCCGTTCAGACCCGACCCGAAATAACCCGATCTGAAACCACCTAACCCGAAAATGACCCGACAAAACATACATTTGAATTGACCTCAATAG
>JAGPOY010002484.1:0-14746 GCA_018983105.1 Silene uniflora | reverse complement strand
ATGTATAGTTATATTAGATAAGTTAATAATATGAGCTTATAGTTTTATTTTCAACCGATACTATGAGCTCAATCATTAACAATAGCTCCAAATGAAAAATTTAGCAATATAGTACTCCCTCCCATTCACTATAATCTTCCCTATTTCCTAAAACGGATTATTCAAGTAATCTTCCCCTTTCTATTTCTAGAAAATTTTACTCTTATTTTATTCATTCCTCTCTCCTATCATCAAACCCCACACAACTCTTTTACTCCTATTTTATTACTTTCCTTCATGTTTTGCCCCACAATTCATTATTTAACTACTAATAATTCATCCCTCTCTCCTATCACCAACCCCACACAACTCTTTTACTCCTATTTTAATACTTTTACTCCTATTTTAATACTTTTCCTTAAGTACCGTGCCAAAACCAAAGGGGAAGATTATAACGAATGGGAGGGAGTATATTTTATGGGTTTATCAAATTTATTTATTTCAATCATCAGTAGCTACTCCGTATATTTTAGAATTTAATTCCAAAATTATACTTTGATGAAAAGAAAATATGAGATAATGATTTAATAGAAGAAAATCAATTTTATTTGTTTCCTTAATTAAGGAAATACTTTTGGAGGGAAAACATTTCATAATCCTTATTCTTTTAGTATAAGAGGGATTTTCTATGAAATATGATTTGCTAAATTTGGTTAATTAACGCATACATTTATCATTTATATCTTGAAATTATGATGAGATATAAAATTAATCAACAAATCATGAGACACGTTCACCACCCCGATGTTAATATTATTAGTTTCATAGTAATTTCACTACATCCTTTGTTAATACTATTATGTTCACTACTTCTTCGGTTAGTGTTGTTTATGCAACTACTGCTATTTTTGTGATTAACTCTGTTAGTTTTGTCACACTCATATATTTAAATAAATTAATATTTTCTTGAAATCGAATTGTTTGTTAATAATTCATATTCTCTCCGTTGTTCCTAATGTTACTTTTATTAAATATTTTGTGACTACTATAACTTTCAATTCTCCCGTCGTCATTTTTTTTGTTCTTTAACTAATCCCACGTTTATTATTTTTAATTTCAATAGTCACTACTCTCATTTCTACTAGTATGACTTTCACTACTATTGTTGTTATTATTGTTACTTTTACTACTCTCATTACTGATTACTATCATAATAGTTGATTATCTAATTGTATTAGAGTTATATTTAAATAAATCTGAAATATTAGATTATACTATTTAAGAGCACCCATTAATATTTAGGGTTTAATTATGAAATGTTATATGTTTTGGAAATTTAGATTGGTTTACTTACCTTTAAATTTATATTATATTTGTGTATGTTAAATAATTAAAATCTTTATACTAATTAATACCATAAGTGATGCATGTTTATTTTAAGAAAACTCACCATATTTGGTATTCTCTAAATTTATAATTCAACTAAAACTATATAATATTTACATTGAAATCCCTTGTTTAGGTCCATTACACCGCGCTATCAATTAAAAACTATATGGTATAACTAATTTGTATGGATTTATTTAATTACATAGAAGTCTATTGATTTATGGATTAATATATACTCCCTCCAATCCAATCCAAACTCCTCATTTGACTTTTCACGGTCTACGAGACGACACTTTGACCACGTTTTTCTTCATTTATATATTTCTTTTTTGTGTCGAAATTATAATTTTCCGAAACGACTTGTTATAACAAACGTAAATATGTCAATTTTACGCATAAATTTTAAAAATTTGATTGAATATACTCGATGTCAAAATTTAGCAAAGTTGACTTGAAAAGGTGTGTGAGGAGTTTGGATTGGATTGGAGGGAGTAGTATTGATTTACTATAATTCATGCCCGTGCGTTGCACTGATTGCTAAATTGGTTTTTGCTTTTGAATGTGCTTATGATAAATGTAAATTCTTTCGCGTGAAAAAATATAAATTTACCATCGTAAAATAACTCATGAAAAATAAATGTCTTAAAATCAATTTACAATGGAGATAGTGCTCATTTGTTTATAAGAATTTAGTAGATTTAGAGTCTACCTTTTTTTTTAATTGCAAGCAAATTAAAGGTGATGACTAAGCAGGAATTAGTGTATAAATAATTAAAAATCAGAGTATAAAATGAATATTTTTATTTATTTTACTAAGAAAAGAAAGAAGCAATACTCTATTTTTTTTATGACTAACATGAATATTTCTTTTATGTGAGTGGGAAAAGACGGGAATTAGGAAAGATGGTGTATATTATTATTGTATATAATAACTTTAATAACCAACTGAACAAAAAAATAGTAATGGTGTAGTGGTTAAGTAGATAATGTAGTACCTCGAAGTTTGCGGCTCGATCCTCTCTACAAGCCATTTTTATAGGTAAGGACACTTGCCCACCTAATCCCTCCCCCAGATCCGCCAGTGGCTACGAACTACTCTTGACGATATTATTGATGAAACTAAACCCCATATTGATAAGTTTGTTGATTTTTAGTTCAGTAAAGGGTTATATATTCGATGTACTACCACCAGTTTTATAGTTTCTGAGCATTCTAATAAAGTTTATGAGTTTTGTTTTAAAAATTATGAGTTTTACCATAAAGTTTTTGAGTTCATTCACTAAAACATCAACCTCAAAAAATTACAATAAGATTCAAAAATATTACATACAAACTTAGTTAAATTTGAGTTTTGACGGAAAAAAAATAAAAATAAAATCTTGCCTACAAACTTTAATAAGCTCATAAAAAAATACATATATGTTCAAACAGTAGGTCTTGCTTGCGACGGGTATTTTGTGAGAGGAAATGGATAGAAGGGACAAGGTGGGCACCTAGGTAGCACGGACACTTCTCTTTTTCAGCCGTACCGTGTCCGACACCGACACTCGTCGGACACACGTTAAAACGTGTCGGACACCTATAAAGCCGTGTCTAACTTCCAACATTTATTTGGGCACGTGTCCGACGCGTGTCCATGGTACTTTGGCCGTGTCCGACGCGTGTCCATGGTATTTGGACATCATTTAGGGTGAATTATGTTCTTTAGACGAGAAATGAGCTCACGAAAGAGATTGATTAGAAGATGAGTTTGGAAGGGAAATGAAAATGAGTTATAAATAACGGCAAATTTTATCTTTACTTCTTTAAATTTGACATCAAATGCTTTTATAAAAATAAAATCGAACTTTTATAATTAAAAAATACTCCCTCCCATTCATTATAAGTGTCTCATTGTGAGGATGACACGAAAATTAAGGAAATGAGTTAAATAATGTAAATTATTGTAGTGGAGTGAGGTAATTGGAGAGAGAGAAGGTAATGTGGGGTATTATTGTGAGTGAAGTGATTAAAATAAGTATTGTTTTAGGGTGAGGTGGGGTATTGTTGTGGGTTGAAGTGATTAAAATAAGTATAAAACATTACTAAAAATAGACAATGGGACATTATTGTGAATAGACGGAAATGGACAATGAGACACTTATAATGAATGGGAGGGAGTATATATTTTATTAAATTTGCGTAACGTGTCCTGTGTCCTAAATTTCATGGGGTGCCGTGTCACGTGTCCGTGTCCGTGTTGGTGCTACCTAGGTGGGCACCCCCCATGTGCTTCTCCACTCACCCTTGATGGGTATTTTGTGAGAGAATATGGTATTCGTCACTCACTTGTGACGGATAGTGTCCGTCACAAATGGGAATTTGTGATGTTCAAAAACAAATAAAGTTTGAGGTAATAAGCTCAGAAAAAATACACATGCTCAAAAAAAAAAAAGTAAAATCAGTGGTACATCCAATGTAAGTTCCTTTTTTCTTTTTTCTCTTTTTAGTTGAGGGTAGAGAAATGGAAACTTTGGTACAAAAGGTACTGTAATAGTGTAATGAGTAAAAATAGTACTGCAAAGATAAATTAAGAATATTCTGACCCCAAACAATCAGATCCAAATCTAACCTAACTAACCCGTTTATATGGGCTGATAAGTAATAACATTCCGAAGAAAGGCCCACTAGAAGAAGTACACAAAAACACACTTGTCATAGTTGTCAATTATAATAGTCAAACACATTTCATTTCATTTATTTTCTTTTATTTTTCTCATACATAACTCACACACACATCACTCCACTTACTCCTCCACTTTATAACCCCCCACCACCTCCTCCTGATTCCGTCAGTTTCACAACAACTCATAAATCAAACACAAAACAACAAAAATGGAGGTCACCTGCGTCGTGTGTGCCGAAACGGTTAACTGGGTCGCGTACGGCGATTGCGGACACCTCGACGTCTGCGCCATCTGCATCGCTCGCCTTAGATTCGTCTGCGCTGATCGCCATTGCTGCATTTGCAAGTCTCTCTCTCCCTCCGTCTTCGTCACTAAGGTCTTTTCTTTTCCCCTTTACTTTTTGTGGCGGAACCGGGATTTATCGTTAAAATTTAATTTGTTCGCGAGTATTTCCGGTTTCGGTCAAAGAAAGTCGCCATTTTTTTTGTCTTTGATTATTTATTTTGTTTTTAAAAATTTAATCTTTCCTTAAATTTAGCGAAAAATGAGAATGTTTTTGGTCTGAATTAAAGAAACACGCGATTTTTGTCATTAATTGTCGGTCTAATTATTTTTTATTTATTTTATTTTTAGTGTTGGGGACCAAATTGACGCATTTTATGCCGTATGTTTCTAGAATCTTGAAGTGGATTTTCGATTATTTGGGGGTATTCTGGTAATTTGCGTTGTCGGAAATTGCATGCATCTTCGATTCTTGGATTATACGGCTGAAATAATTGAATTTGTTTGTATAAATAATTGGGGAATATTAGCCTTGATGTTTGTTGTAAATCGTGTAATTGGTGAAGGAGGATACGTGAGTTGGATTCGACGAAAAAATTGGCAAGATTTCAAACCCTAGAATTTAGTCTCTGGTGAATTCGCATTCGATTTTAGGTTTATTTTGGGAAAATTAGGTAATTGTCGAAAATTTTAACACCGATTAGTTGCTGTGCTGCAATGTTGAGACCAAATTTTGTGGTATTGTTGTTGTACAATGTTAGTAAATTCTATGCTGTAGTATTTGCATAGACTTTAATCTATGTTGTGGAATCAGGGTAATTGTCGGGATTTTAAGCTGGCGAAGTTTGAGGACAATTGTGAAGGCAAAATGTTTAGTTAAGTTGCTGGGGTGTGTTGTGGACTTATGGGTGTGTTGTGGTTGAAAACTTGAAATGTTGGGCGTAAATAACCCTGGGATACTTTTATCAGTAGGCCGTAGTGCTTAGAGATGATATTTAGCACTAGAATTCCAATGTTGTAGCAAGAAGTAGATTAAAGCTGAAATCAGAAGTATGAAACGCCTTGCATTTTGAAGGGGAATGTTGAGTAGAAATTATATGCACGAACTGTAGATATACATTGATCGAGATCCAAGTTATGTGATCCAGGGAGAATGAGAATTTGGTTGGAACATTGAGATTGTAAGCTTGACAGACCAGCTAACATGCCTAAGAAGCTTTACAGTTGCATTTGAAAACAAACAGAGAGATGAAAGAGGGTGATATGTCAGCTAACTTTCCCACATTCCATTCAAAATTGTGAATAAATGCTTACGAGCTTTGATTTATAGTTTCTCATGTGAATATGCACTTCCTCATTTCATCTGCTTAGACTATCTTGAACTATTGTGATGGACCATTTGTAAGTTGTAACTGAGTCAGTAAACTCGCAGAAGGCTGGGTACCTTACGTGTTGAATCTAAAATGTTGATTAGCAGTACGTGTTGAATCTAAAATGTTGATTAGCAATAGGAAACAAAGAGAAACTTTAATAATATTTTTATGTGGTATTTATTTTGTACCTTCTAATTGTCACTCTTTGTACCTATATACAGGCATTAGGATCCCTTACACGGGTGATAAATGACTTCTCAATTCTTCCAGCTCATGTTAAAGATGGTAAATTGGGCTCATACTGGTTTCTTGAAGGCATACAAGCTTACTTCGATGATTTCGATGCATACAAGATTGTCAAAGATATGTGTAGGCTTTCATGCACTGTCTGCGATAAATCAGAGGCAGAAGGAAAACAGACTTCCAAGAAAACAAGCAAAATTAAGAACATTGAGCAGCTTAAGGAGCATTTGACTCGCCGGCATGAGCTTTTCTTTTGTAGTCTCTGTCTAGCCAATAAGAAGGTGATAAATATTACACTATTACAGTGACTTGTATGATCGATTGATCGTCATATGCTTGGTTTGTTATATATTTGCAAATTGACAAGTATTGGACTACGAATAGAAATATAGAATGAAAAATGGTAAAAAAAATTTGAAAATTTATTAGTCTCTGTCTTTTTATAATAATTTCCATATTTCCAACGGAGCCAAAGACTCATTACTCTTTTTGGTTCTGATTATGATGAAAGAAATCAAAATGACTAACTAAAGTGGTTGCGCTTCTTTCTCTTAGCATGGGACTACTTGGTGTCATTTCAATTTAGATTTCCATTATAGTTATATTGACTTTTGAAATGAGGCTGCAAGTGAAGTTTTTCTACAACTAGATTGGTAAATCCACATCGACTGTGGAGTTTGGATGATGACTTTTCGTTATAGATATAGTCTACTAGTATGAATTTTTTTTCCAAAAGTCTCACTATTCTTCATTTCGAGTTATGATAATAGAGCAAAATGGTTCACTAAAACATCGTTGTTGTAATTGCTATTGTAGTATGAATTTTTTCAGATGTGCCCCTAGGCTAATTTATTTGAAGATTTATAGTTGTAATTGATTGTACATTAATGCGTTCTACTATGTGAATCAGGTGTTCATATGTGAGCAGAAGCTATATAGTCGAGTACAGTTAAGACAGCATATGCGATATGGTGATTCTGAAGTTGATGGCTGTAAATCGGAAAGATGTGGGTTTTCTGGACATCCGTATTGCGAGTTCTGCCAGACACCATTTTATGGTGATAGTGAAATTTACTTCCACATGTCTACTGAACATTATACTTGCCACATATGCGAGAGGTAGAACCAGATTCTTTATACTGTTAAAAAGATGATTTCTTTTGCTTTCAGTTTAAGTGAACCAACACTTGTCCAATATGCATAATTTCAGGGAGCATCCTACTCAGTATGAATACTACAAAGACTACAATGACTTAGAGGTTCAAACTTTTGTCGCCTGTCATGTTGATCCCACATTGTCTTGCAATGAATTTAATCTAGTTATAATTTATTCGTGATTTAATGAAGGAGAAATGCTGTTTTCAGATTCACTTTCGCCAGGCTCATTTTCTATGTGAGGATGATGAATGCCTTGACAAGAAGTTCATTGTCTTTGCCACTGAAGCTGACTTAAAGGTCTCATGCTCTACAAAGTTGTGTTTTTCTGTTTTTCAGTTTAATTCGTTTCAATTCTTTTTTATTATTTGAGTTATTTGTCCCTCTGTCTTGTGTCTTGGGAATATGGGATTGTGTGACATTGACACATGAGTATGCACGGCCCATTATAAGGGAATGGCCTATTATTGGATTATATCTGCTTAATTCAATATGTTTCTTATTTGGCATTATGGTCTCTCTGTTGTAATTAGGGGTTTCTGGGGATTAAATTATTGAGTTATGCAGTTAAATCACTGTTTTTTTGTTTCAGGAACATGCTGCTTTGGAACATGGTGGAAATATGGCTCGCTCGAAATGCAATGCTGCTTTGAAGGTACTTTTGAATCCCCCAGATAAAGTAGGCACCACCCCCACCCCCAAACCAAAAACAAAAACAAAAACAAAAACAAAATTGTATTTATTCTGCCTAGTAGCTTTAGGAGGTTTTTCGTACACTTTATTCGGTGGATCTTCTGCAAGTTTATTTTGCTATTCTGTTGATTGACTCAGAAGCATCGATTTTTTCGAGGAGTTGACTGTTCATTTCTCGTCAATGCACGAATTTTCACCTTTTATAAAGAAAGCTGCATGTGCTGTATGCCTGTATAGAGGTCTATCAGGCTATTTACTTCTATTTCTTGTGCTAATGTATAGTACTTTTTAATATCACAGCCACCTACGTGTTTTCATTTTGGGGAGAGGGAGGAAGAAGGATACAGCGTAAGAACGCATACTAGTGATCCAAGGGTGTCAAGTAATCAAATCTCTTCTGCCACTTCCTCTTATACTGAAGGAACCCGCTCAAATGTTCTTCATGGCAACATTGGGACTTCTCATATGAGTACATCTGCAAACTCCGTGCCACCTTTGGGACATCAGAGTACTGGTATGGACTTCAGAGGTGTACTTCTGAATGGTCCTAGTTTTCCTCCACTTCCAAGTTCATCAAACAGAAAACGGTATAAACCCAAAAAGAACCCACGGAAAGGAGGTCAAACTGCCCTGGACTTACTTCAAAACCCAGCATCAGTATCCGGGGCTTCTTCCCATTCTTTAGGGTCATTAAATACTGGAAATGGATCACATTCGGGTCCTCTAGTGTTACCTCAAAGTGGGCCCTTAGCAGTTGGTCACTATCCATCATCCAGCTCTATGAACCCTTCAAACCATTTAAACTCGTCATCCGGTGGGTTCTGTTCTGCTAGTTCTGACAGTTCATCCAGCAGTTGCATTAATCAGGTTGACTCATCATCAGCTGCTTTTGAGTTTGTTGACGGAGGATCTTTAGCCCTTTCGCCATGTAATGAGCGTTTATTGAATGGAGATAATGTTCAGGCTGCTAATAAGTCAATGGTTGACAATATACGTGCTGCCCTTGAATTCAATGTAGACAAATTTGCTTCCTTCAAAAAAATCTCAAAAGATTATCTTGATGGTGAGATTGAGGCCGGAGAGTATCTTTCCTATGTCGACCAGTTTGGCCTCGAACATCTCATTTTGGACTTGGCTAGGTTATGTCCTGACCAACAGAAGCGAAAGGAGCTCATGGAAACTTACAAGTCCAGGTTGGGTGGCTTTATGGAAACTGGCTTACCGAGAGAGAGTGGTCGTAAGGGTACAAAGAAAGGAAAGGAAAAATGTGAAGATTTTGAAACCAGCCAAAGGGATATGTCAGCGGATGGGCTAGTGAATCATATGAAGGAGCTGAAGGTGACTGCTAAACCCTTCAAAGAACCATCCTCATCAAATGGGGTGGATCGGGCAGCCAAAGGGAAATCCAAGAGTTCAGCTGAATCTCGGAGTAAAATTTTAGCCAATACTTCTGCAAATTCTAAAATGCCCAAGATTCCTGCTTCAAATTCACAGAGTCAAGTTATGGCTAAGAATTCAGCTGTCACTGAAATTCCCGAGACGCTTTCGAAAGATTCTACTGGTAAAGACGATGCTGGCTCGTCAGATGGTGGTATCTCAAACTATGGTCCAGTTACAACTGCAACTGGAGGCGGAAAGAAAGTAAAGAAAATCTCGAAGTTCCTGAAAAACCGTCTTGGTGAAAGTTCAGCATCAATGGTTCAAAATCTGAATGTCAGGGATTTACCCTCTGATCTGATGGTAGTGAGGCCTGAACATGACTCAATTCTCGCTTCTGTTCGTGGTGTTTGGCGTAATAGTGGAGGGAGGAGACTGGTGACTATAGCTGAGGCATCGCCCTGCACTCGGTGACTTTCATGAGATTTAGTAGCGGATTATTAGTAAGTAGTCAGCTTACCTAGCGAAGAATATACTGCGACTTTTGGGGTTCTCATGATTGGTGTATATGTGAATGTAGCGGTTTGAGAACCCGCCTTCTTGAACTATACATGTCAACTTAGGAAGAGAGCTAACCTGACAAACTTGAATGCTGTTGCCTGTTAGCCTGTTATTGTGAAGGATTGATTACTCAATAGGAGGCAGTTTAAAATCACTGAAACTCTCTGTTCTCAATTACTATGACAGCATTATAATGGAAATGGAAATATTACCGACTTCATAAAAATCTTTAAACGTTTGGTTGGAGTTGGGAAATGCTCAATGTAAAATAGAGCAAAAAGACTCGAATAGTATGGATCTGCTTTTTGTAGTGTGAATCATTCTCAACATAATTTCTTCGAAACTCAAATTTGTACCCGGCGGATTATGAGTACCATACCTCATAAGTTGTAATTTTAATAGATCTCACATCCGGATTGAGTCATATCATTAAAATCTACGGCGACAAAGTTCGCAACATATCTAGGTAATGTATCACCAAAAAGGTCAACTATGAGTCGACCGTCAAAGCTAAGCTCATTCGTGTGCGACTCTATTAGACTTTTAAGTTGGTGCTCATTCGTGTGCGACTCTATTAAACTTTCAAGTTCCAAACGAAAAAGCGCGTTTTGCTAACTAATGTTGAGTCACATCATTTAAGAAAGAAAACCTTTCATGTGCACCAATAGAACCTTTCATTTAAGAAAACCATACTCCGTTTGATATACATACAGCAAACCATACTCCTTAATTAAAATTCCATTCAATGCGATCACAACCTCGGAATAGGAGTAGACTCCCACCTGGAAATTAACTTATTATTACTATTAGATAAAATCTTGTTACTTTAATTATCCAAATTAAATAACAACAGTAGTAGTAAAACAGAGCATGAACATAGATATCAGTCATGGTTAACTACGCGGCAACTTTTTCTTATCTGGCCTTCCCCGCCAGCCAATACATCAATATAACCCATCCGTACCATTGCGGCAGCAAAATCCTTCTTCCAGGGACCCCCATGGCGAGCATAATTTTTTACCTTTTCTTGAGTTTCGGAACTATCGAGAAGGGCTTGATCCGACCCAAAAACAACCTTGTGTTTGAGGATGGAATTATAGTAGCCAGCATCCAGGTGATTGGGAGACCCGAAATCAAGCGGAACGGGATTGGTGGTTGAATTGACCACTGGACACATCGTTTTGAGCGTGTCCGCGAAATTTGGATCGATTGAAGGATCTTGCCTGATTCGGTTTTCGATCACACCACAATGAGTTTGGCCGATGGAGTGTGCGCCGGAGAGGATCACCAGATCATCTTTGGTGAGTCCTTTAGCTTCAAAAAACTTGACGAGCAGAGTGAGATTGAAGCTTGGCGAGGGTAGAGACTCAAGAACTTCCTTGTCGATGGACACTACACCGTCTCGTCGACCGCCTGGAACACTGTATTTGATGCCTCCCAAGACAGCCGCGGCATCTCTTGCGGCGTAAGCTAAAATGTCGGAACACGATACGGTCACAGGACATATGTCCTCTAATAGAACCTTGGCCTCATCTATAATCTCGAATCCTCTAAGTCCCTTGTTCACAAAGTGATCTTTTTCAGCAGCTTTTCCATCAACCGAGTCCAACAGGACCGACCCATCACATCCCTGAACCAAATCGTGCACGTTAGTCAAAATAGCTCGAAAAACAGAGGAGGCGAAAAACTCGACATTTTAGCAAATTGAAAGCATAAACACACAATCTATAACTATACAAACATGAATCGAATAATCCAGACCCAGCGATTTCTAAAACAAAGCTATACGAGGTACCGAAAATTAATCGACGTCGGTATGAAAACAGAGTATGACACATAATAAATAATAAAGGAAATAAAGAAGATGAAGAAGAAGAATAAACGGATACCCTCACGAAACAGTCGTGAAAATGTAGACGAATGAGACCGGCGCCTATACCGGGATTTGCAAAAACGGCCTTTTCTACGACACCCTGTATAAGTTTCTCAGCCGCAGGACAAGAAAGATCATAGTACTTATCCACTAGCTGACCATGACCATTTCCAACACATAAGCAAACCAGAAGAAGAAGTAGTAGGTGATGAAGAGGTGATGAAGACATTTTTGTTTTTTACAATTAAAATCGAGAAGGTTTGTATGAATAAAATGAATATGGAGGTGTGTGTATATATAGGATTTTACCACGTATGTTTGTTTACACTACGTAGTACTACATACTCCCCTCGTAATTAGTACGTACATTAATATGTATATTACATTATTATACTTTAATCATTATAGTCTAATTAATTATATTAGGGACTAATAGAAATCTACTTATTAATATTCATATTAATAATAATATTATAGTATTAATTATATTAATATGAATATTATTGATTTTAATAATCATAATATTCATTATAATACAATAATGAGGATAAATCAATAATAATAATAATTTATTTATTTTATTTTAAAAAGAAAAAAAATACTCCGTAGTAGTACTAGTAATATTAATAATAAATAAATAATATTAATAAATTATTTAATATAAGATGATCAGAATTGATATGCGCTGAATTTAGTTGAACTAAACTGAATGGAGCTGAGATGAGCTAAATCAAGCTGAATTAAATAGAACTGAACTGAACTGAACAGAGCTGGGCTGAATTGAAATGAACTGAACTGAGCTGAGCTGAGCTGAACTAAATGAAACTGAGCTAAAAAGAACTGAACAGAGAGCTGAGCTGGGCTGGGCTGAATTGAACTGAACTGAGCTGAGCTGAACTAAATTAAAGTGAGCCGATAATAAGCCAAAAAGAACACAACCATAAACATGAACATGGTAACATAGTCTTTCATGATATGTATCATGTTATTGTTTATTGTTTATTGTTTATATGCGGTGTAGATTCAAAATTTTAATCTTACACTGACTTAAACATCCCCTAGATTTTCTCGACAATCATGGCTTTGACACTCTCTTCAGATGTCCATTTTCGTCTGAAAGTTTCAGACGGATCATATATGATCATTTTATGGTCATATGTGATCATTTTTGAATGCCTACATATTTGTTATCAGTTTAAAATGGCCGCATCTGATCATAAAATAATCACGTATGACCCGCCTGAAACCTTTAGATCAAAATTACGTATTTTAAGCTTCCATCCATCTATTTGTCGGATTTTACAATTGGGGTGTTTCTTCGTGCGAAGCACGTACCCACAACTAGTGATTTTCAAAAATGTTAGTACTCCCTCATTTCACCTTTCTTATTTCATGAGGGTTGAACTTTAAAGTATATCTATAAACCATGTTTTGCTTGGACCAAAATGTTCTCATACGAGGCTTGTTGGATTGGTGTGGTCGTGCATGTGGAGTCTAATATATAACGATAGCAACTTAGACACTTAGCTTAGTAAACATGCAATTACAATAATACATAGAGTTGTATGCCACACTTTCAACAATTGGTCCGATTAAAGTAAGAGTAAACTTTGATTGAAAACTCAAGCTTAAATCTGAGATTCTTACACCTGATTGAAACTGACAAGGTGAAAAAGTATTGATTGAAAACTTGGAATGATTTGTTATGAATTGATTTGAGATAATCATATTTAAAGATTAAAGAAAAAAAGAAATGTTAGATAGGTTGAATGTTTAAAGAGGAGTTTAATTTTTTGGGAAGGAAAATATATACCGTGTTTTTATTTCGTGAAATACAGCCATAAACTATAGGCTTATACTCATCAAGATTATTTATTTAGTGTAATTAACAAGATTAATAATATTAATAATCTTCGATTATGACAAACATAACACAATATCGCACTACTCCTCAACTTTATGTCTTTACCAAATATATATTTAATTTATATTTTTTTTAGTGAAGTCTTTACCAAACATATTAAGCAAACTAAATATGGACAATTCATCAACTAAGCTAACGATACTTGAATCCTAAATATGGACAATTCATCAACTTAGCCAACCATACTTGCATCTATGAAAGACATAAATTACAACACTACAAAAGATGAATATAATAAAGAGTTTTGAAAAATTAAGCAAGCTTGTAGTAGACTCATCTTGAGAGGGTCTATACGTCTCTTTTAGGGTTATATATAATTCTTCATAATTGTGGCACTAATTATGAGAATAATGGTCTAGCAATTGGTAATAATTTTCTGTTATGTTTTTTTTCTAGTATGGTGTAGTACGTACGTGCTACACGAGAGTAGTAGGTCCGTCTCTTGCCATGTTCAAGGGTGGAATTCGACCATTTTTAACAAGAATGTGTATATTTTAGGTGAACTGAGGTTTCGAAGTGTCGTACCCTTATCCAAGTGTACGTCAAGTGTCGAGTATTACACGGGGTAGGAGGGAGAATAAGAAAAGTCGTCGGAGTAAAATAAGAGTCGTTAGTAACGTAGGCCATAATCTATAAATTAGACTGTATTTATTCTAATTTTTATAGCAAAAAAGAAGGGCAAACTGATCATGTTACTAGACGTCTTTTTTGGATTTGCGTGTGACATATTAGTAGTCCATTACTCCGTTACATTTACAATGTTTTATTGGAGACAAGCTTGTAACTAGGGATGGCAATGGATCCCGGATCCTGTGCAGATCCTGAGATCCAGATCCAACGGGTCGGATATGGATCCTAATATTTTGGATCCTGTGGATATGGATATGGATCAGATCCATAAGCGTATAAACGGATCCGGATATGGATCCTTATAGTTAAGATCCAGATCCTACCCTGGTTCCATTTTTATTTTATTTTAAAATGAAATCTAAAAAATATGTTTGAAAAATAGTAAAATATATCATTTTCTTAAAGATTTTTCATAAACTAAGCTGTTCCGGGTGTAATTACGGGGGTAATTAGGGGAGCAAGTTTGTGATACACGTAAGCTCGTAAGATGTCGATGAAGGCTACCGGACTCTTGTATCTTCCTGCAAAATGAACAAACGGAGGGCACGGCTTGGGGCCGTGCGAACTCACTCCGACGCTCAAGTCAGTGACTTAAAGATAA
>JAGPOY010002483.1:17095-30324 GCA_018983105.1 Silene uniflora | reverse complement strand
TACTGTAGACATTATTTTTTTTATAATCATGTGTCATCTGGTAAACAGTCTCTGTGTACACGAGTAAAGCTGCATACGTCTGAGTATCCAACCCTCCTTGCCTACTCTGTGGCAAGAGTGTTTGAGGAGTGGGGGTAATGTTGTGTATTCTTATGTAGTGTGACAATGTCGACTCTTTGTTATGAATTCTTAATTGCATATTTAATTCCGGGCATGTAAAGTCCTTGAAGACTGAATGGAGCTCCGCAAGATGCTGAAGCTAATTATAATTTGTATCTAAAACCCTGTTTCTGCAACAGGTTCTTGTGCAGGACTTTAATTGTGCCGCGCAAGAAAATATTCTTCTTCAAGTAAGTTCTTAGTTACGAAGTTGAAATTTATGCCTTGTTAAAAACATGGGCTCTTGTGAAATAAATATTCAAATGATCCTTCTGAGTCATTTTTGTTGTGTTGTTGCAGGGTCATATGTATGTGTTTGGAAAGAACATATGCTTTTATTCCAACATTTTTGGATTTGAATTAAAGGTAGCATACTTTATTTCAAACTCCATATCTGAATAAAATAAACAGATTGTGCTGTTCATCAGTATGTTTCTCCTCATTGTTAGCTCTCTCCAACTAATGGGAAACAAACTAAATACTTTTTCTTCCAGTGAGTAGTCGACATATGTTTATAATTGGCTCTTATCACATAAATTTTTTAAAGATATTTTCAAAACTATTTCTATGCTTAGGCTTTACATACTTGAAACTTAAGTAAGAGATGGACTTTTGCACTGACTAACAAGAGCACATGATGATTATGGAGATAGTCGTTTGCTAGTTTGCTGGGGTTAGTCAGCTATGTACTGAGGTTTTAGATTTATTGTGCTTGCACCATTATTTGACTTCAGAAAATTATCCCATTTCAAGATGTAACGTCGGTACAAAGAGCAAAAACTGCAGGGATCTTTCCTAATGCAATAGAAATTGCTGCTGCTGGTAAAAAGGTAAGTGACACCATTATAGGCATACAACATTCAAACTGTAGGGCTATTGAAAGTTGGCGAATGAACATGTTGTCGATGTTGACTTATTGTTTTTAATGGTATATGACAGCACTTTTTCACTTCTTTCTTGTCCCGTGATGAAGCTTTCAATCTCATTGTTGATGGATGGTTACAGAATGGTAACGGCCCTGAAGGGTTATTAGATCAGCAGGTAAATATGTATCTTATTCAGTTTATATTTTTTTTATTTAGAAGATAGTCTTATATGTTTATAGAAGAAGGGATACAAAAGTAGGAGTGTCTTCTTCCTAGTACATTTGACTTGAGAATGAGTGAGAAGACTTGACAGATTGAGTAATGACACTGTTATCAGAAGGAAACACAAAACATTTCCAGTTTTTAATATATTCATATCTTATGATAAGATAAAATTAAGAGCATGTATACTAATGAAAAATGGAGGGCACCTATTTTGCTCTCCATTTACAATCTCTCTCATTGGAGAGCTAACATCAAATTTTCTTCTACAACAATAAAACTCTTAAATGTGCTCTCCATCTAAAATATTGGACCCACTTTTTTACGTTTACATAAAAAAAAATTGCAAAATAAATTTCTTCACTTACATATAAATTGGAGAGCTAGCACTCCAAGTGCTCTTCCCCAAGAGCACCAAGAGAGCTCCTCTTCATTTTTTTTTTCCATGGAGAGCACCTTCTCTTTCCTTGTAGAGCTCTTATTGTAGGGGAAAAACACCCTTATTGTGCTCTCCAATTGTATGGACCATTTGGAGAGCACCATTGAGAGCACTTGGAGATCCCCTACTACAGATGCTTTTAGGGGACGATGATGTTTATACTTTATAGCCTTTCACTATTCCTTTTTTTTTTTTTTCTATTATAAAGTTATATCTTCCTTGAATGTCGTCCTTGTGAAACTTTATCCAGGTTGTTTTATTTATTACTTTGGGTTATTGCATTGTAGATTATAATTTGAAGGGTTGTAAAATTCAAAGCCTCGAGGATATTAACTAAGTTATACGGTTATACTTCCTCTGTTCCATTTAATTGTATACGTTTTTCAAAATCCCTCGGCATATTTGAAAAACGTATACATTCAAATGGAACAGAAGAAGTACTTGTGAGCTACTTACAGACTCTGTAGCATCTCATGTTTGAAGACACTTTTAGTTCTGAAGTAAAGGCTTAGTAGAAACAATCTTTGGTAGTCTAAGACTTCAACAACAGCAAAATCATTACTCTAGTAGTCTAGTATCTCAAACTCCTTGCCTATGGGGGGTAATGCCGTAAGAGGGCGGACATATTGAGCTCTTAGTCCTATGGTGGAAAGTTGGAAACCAAGAATCTGTTTTCTGATCTCTTGAATTAATTAATCCATGATTCCTACCATGAAAATGTTATACGGGCCTTGTTGCTCTTTAAGTGCTATCATAACAACCATTTAGTATGGTTGCAATGACAAGGGTGTGCTATGCTTCTTCGCATTCTTAGGAGAAATGCTTTGCTGAAGGGGAAAGGCTGCAATAGTGAGTCCAAATTGAAAAAGATAGACAAATCTCACACCCCTTCTCCGGGTTTGAGGCGCATATATAACGAATCTTTTTTATTTTTTTTTTATTTGCTTAATTTGTGGGTACAACTGTACAAGGGATCATGTGAGCCAAGATTGTCTTATGAAGACAAGGGAGGCTGATGGATAGTACTTACAGTAACCATTTGCATATCTGAATTAGTTTACTATGATTCGGGGAGCAAGGCTATCTAGGAAATCACAAATGGAATATTTTTGCTCCTTAATTTAGCTGAAGATGAATGATGAATTTCAAGTTTGCGTAGTAGCGAGCTATACAATGTAATAATAATTTTATGAAGAATACGAGGCTCAGATCTTCGTAATTGAGGGGACTATTCTAATCTTAGTGGGCTGGGTTTGCAGTTTTCTTTTTGCTAGAATTATGAGTTGCCATTTCCCCTCGTATTTTTATCCTGTTTTGATGTAAGATATTCACATTCCATCTGGATTCTAGTATATTGACTATGTGTGTACTGTAAATAATTGCATGTTTGGGAGCATATATTCTATCTGTCTCATGTAAATCACAAGTAGCTATTAGGGTAATATCCTGTGCATGAATGTGGTTAAGGCTATTATTATTTTACTGTTATTACATTAATATACGTGCAGAACATGTTTTTATATCACCTTTTGGCTTTAACACTTTTATCTTTGCTACGGTTGTGTAGGATTCTAAATCTGAGATCAGTTCTCAGTTGAATAGAGTTAATAGAGTTAGTACTGTCGAAAATGGCAACAGCTCCGATTCCCGAATTAGCGACTGTGATTCTGATGAGAGGTAAGTAACAGAAGAGTTCTTAACATACTATTATTTTTCTCTCATTTTGACGATTATTTAGTTGCTTCGATTCGTCTCAGAAACTTGGAGGTGTCTAGTTCAAAGGACGCCCTGTCTTCTCCAAATCATGTGGATGATGATATTAGGGCAACTTCTCTGGAAGTTCCTGATATAGTGGAAGAGAAACAAGATGCTGTTTTTGTTGCAGGACAATCTCCGTTTTTGCAGTCTGCCAGCTGGAACCAGGAAACTAGAGGCCCCTCTGAAAGTAATCCCTTGTTTTATTCATCCATAAGGTTTTGTCTTGTAACATAATTTGAGTATATGCTCTCCCAATTAGGGAAAAAAAAAGGTGGTGCATTGGAGGGATCAAGAATTTTAAAGTTCATGAATTAGATATTTGAGGCTAAATAAGCGGCGAAGCTTACTCTTCGATCAAATGTCGCTTAGTGGCCTATAGCTTTTGGCATTATAACAAATCTTATGCTTTCATGGCTACAATTTTTTCCGTTGAATATTCAATTGCCTTTTTGTTGCGCGTCATGCCGTCATGGTCCTTTTTTAACTCACACCGCTACTTTCTTTATGTGCATTGATTGTGCAGTACCGAAATGCTACACCAAGGTTGGAGAATCCAAGTTTCCGGTAATGTTTTTTGATTTTTTTTTCATTTCATAAATTTGCTTCATGACTGTGGTGTTTACTTCATTTTTTAATTTGCAGTGTTGCTGTATTGTTAATTTTTCAACTTTTACCCTTGGATTGCAGATAAATGTAGAGCAGTTCTACAATCATTTCTTCTCTGATGATGCAGTTGGTTTTCTTGAATCCTACCATAAAGCGTGTGGAGATAAAGGTAGTGAACCCCGAATTCATGATGTGGTGCTTTTTTACTATCTCGGTCTCAGTTGGGGTATGGGATTTTGATAGCCAAGGAGACAGGTGGGGTTCGGCTCATTCCAAGCCCCAACCCCTAGGTATCAAATACTCTACATATAATAAAAACAGGGAAAAAAAGATTTACCAAAAAATCACATCTGAAAATAAATATTTGGCTCGTAAATTTTTGCTTATTTTTTCCTGGAAATATTTGGCTTTAAATACCATCATTAGAAAATTACTACTGAAATTTATCATATTCTTGAGACTAGAAAAGTCGCTCTGTAGTTTGCTTCATCTTGTTTGTGAAACTTTTCTTTTCTATCACGAAGTATCAATTAGTTGATGCTATTTTTGACACAAGTTTCATTTTGAGTCATTTGAATCAGCCTCTCTGACCTAAAAGCAGAGCTGTAATATCGAACCCGGACACAGGGAGATTGTTCCTCTTTTTGCTGAAATACCGTGACGATTTTTTTTTTTGGGCTGAAAATATCTAACTTCTCAAAAAAACTGATTAAGAATTAGTTATAATTAGTGAACATATGAATATATACACAGAGAGTTGAGTTGTGACATTAAGGTTTCATTTGTTAAGCCATAATAGTCACTACTCAGTTATTTATATTTTGATTATCAACATATTTTCATTTAGGATTTGTATTATACTATCTTAATCACATGAACTGACTTGATTGGATTCCTAATTTGTTCCGGAAATGAACCAGACACTATGAATTCGGATCCAATTATATGCAAGTTTGATTCATTTGATTCCTGATGCGAACCTCATATCTTCTTGGGAACCAAAAGCCACCTTATTATTTTCACTTTGGTGTTGTGAAGTTTGAGCAATTGAGCTGATTCTTTTTAGTTCCCTGTGGTGAGCTCAGGCATGAGAACTGGAGTATTTTCACGTTAATTACCTAAAAACAAATGTGTTCAAGCAAAATAAAGTATTTTTCTGCACCAGTTACGTGAATTTCCACTGTAATATTCATTTTAGTGATAGTTTTCACAGTTTATTATGTTCTCTTTTTCTTCCCCTCCCTTTTTCTCCAAATCCCTCCATTCAAGCAAAGGGCTAATATAAGCCGACTGCAGATGTTCATTTTCTTGGTTTGTGTGCTCAGATTTCAAGTGCTCTTCGTGGAAACCTAGTGAAAAAATTGGATATATTCGTGAAAAGTCGTTCCAGCATCCAATTAAAGTATATCTTGGTATGTTTCTTCTTGTACTGCCATTTGTTTTCCCAGTGTATCTCATCTAATACGGTGTTTCCGTCTCGGTTATTGATCTTTTGTCTATTATAACAAGGTGCAAAATGTGGTGGCTGTAAGGAGACCCAGAAATATCAGGTATACAAAATCAGGTTTGTCAGCACCCTCTTTTCTTTCTCCACTGTGAAATAAACCTTTATCTATTGGGGTTACAAAATTATTGCTATTGGTGATCACTAGTTAGATTGGAATTTGCTCAATGATACAGAAACTGAATAATCCACCTTTTTTCAAATCAATTGTTGTTCATATAGGGCACAAAATTTTATACTTCTTTTACCTAATACCTTTGGCAGCCATCTGGTTATTGAGACGTCACAAGAAGTGAGTGATGTGCCTTATGCGGATTACTTCACTGTTGAGGTAAATCTTCTTTTCTGAAACCGAGTTTATTTTGGTAGGTCTTCCTTTTCATGATTTACGAGCTTGCAACTCTAGTCATTAAAAGTGACCTTCACAATTATACCATTGACTCATTGAGACTCTGTGATTGTGTATTATCTCTGTTATCAAACTTTAGTCAACATTTTTGTTCTGTTATGTTAATGCTTATAAATATGAGCCTTTTTCCATTTGACATCAGATCGAGGAATGTCTCCCTTTGTGATCTTTATAACCAATGCTGATGGGACAGCCTTTGATCCAGGATGACTTCAAATTCTATCATGCTTGGCATATACATGTTAATGCTCTAAATTACTAAGTTGTCTTCATCTTTAGTCATCTCCTATCCTGACATACTAGTTCATAAGCTCTGGAGTGTTCTACTTGGTTCAGAACACAGGTATATAACTATATAAGAGGGATTGAGATAGAGTTGTAATAAATCGACAACAGTTCAGAAAAATGAGTGAATGATGAATTTTGAAGAGATGATGTTTTGTGTCATCGGTCATCACCATTTCCTATCCCATTCGTATAAATGTATAAGACAAGGATATGTAGGGAACTAGCTTCTATCTGCTGTGGAAAATCTTTCTATTTAACATGCAACCTTTTCTAAAATGGCCTGCCAGGGAATTTGGGATGTGCAGAAAGATGAGAATGAGCCAGAAGGTTGTATCTTGCAAGTATATGTGAGTGTCGCGTTTTCTAAGAAAACAATTTGGAAAGGTGCGTTACTATGTTCGTCAGCTTTTTTTTCCTAGCATTAAATAAAGAAGTGTTATAAAATTTGTACTTTTCTAGTTCTTTCTCACACAGATAAAGTTCACTTTTAGTTCATTTCTATATGAAAACTTATGAGATAATACATCCCCCCCAGCTGTGTCTCTTTTCTTTTCCTGACCTTTGTTTTTGCCGTCATATTGCTCTCTGTGTATATTTACTAATAATGTTTTTCATGTTTCTCGTTTGCTGCAGAATTTCTTCTGTCTCTGCTATTGATTTTTGCTTCATATTTTATTTTTCCTGCTATTTCATACAGGCAAGATAGATCAATCAACCATGGAAGAATGTCGGGAAACTTATGCAACCTGGATAAACCTTGTAATTTATCTCTCATTATGTCATGCACCTTGCCTTTACTTTGTAGTTCCCCCGAGCCTGACAGTGAAAATTCATGTTTATTTTCTTGCAGGCGCATGAAGTCTTAAAGCAGAACAATATTGAGAAAACAGAAGGTACTATGCCAACCATCGGTTTCCGATGAACACCCAGCACCACCACTTAAATGCTCAAATTTAGCAAAATTTCTGAGATTATATGCATGATTATGTTCAATGATTATTTCTTTTCATGTGGATGCTTAAGGTAACATAATTGAGGGTGGTGATCAAATAGACAAGCAGGTCACTGAAGTAAATCGAGATCATGTGGAAGGATGTCAAGTCAATAGTGAACGTGAGATTAAAACTGATACCGTAATGAACAAGACGAGCAATCATAAACAAAGTGGGAAACCTGTTGGAGAAAGTATAATTCATGCAACTTCAATCACTTCTACGAAGAAAGCCTTTCCAGCAAATTTCTGTTCATTTTTGAAAAATCGGGCCAACCTTAAACAATTTCTGGTGATCACATTCGTGGTCATTCTCCTTTTGATGCAGGTATGCCTTTACTATCTCACTGTGAAATTGTGATGCAGTGTTCAGTTTTTCCACAGTTCTGACTTTTAGACTTGATCGATTTTGTGCTTAATAAAATTGGACAGTGCTATCCCAATGCAATATACTTGTGTACTTGATAAATCTTTTGTTGAAATTCACAAATTCTCATCCCTGGGCATGAAAACTCCATAAGTTAGGCTTATTTAGGATTGACCAAATGTTTCCCAAGGTGTATGTATACTAGACTGGATATTATAAACGTGACCCTGTTCCTCTCTTGCTCTTTGAAGGCGATTTCTCTTTACTTTTTTTTTTTTGGGATAAATCATCTTGTTTAGTCCGAATTCGTGTTGGGGTGGGACCACAAGGTGATCCTCTCTCTCAAGTTTTAACATGGTTAACGATAGATCAATTCTCTATTAACTGATCAAGTGCTTAGGGGTTTTAAAGGTGATTTGATATTTCCTTCAGCTGACAATTTATCATCTCACTGCAGCTCAGTATTATTGTGCTATTAAGTAGACCACCACAAGTCCAGGTAATTCCCCGAGCAGACCACTTGACTTCCGTGGGATACGGGAGTGGCCAAAGAGCGGCCGAAGCTATGGCTTGGATGGATAAACGGGTTCAACTGCTCAAGGATGAGATGCTTATGGTTGATGCCCAGCTTGAAAGAATGAGGCATGAACACGTTTTGCTGGAAGCACAGCTAAAGGACCTAGATCGTCTATTAAAGCAGCAAAGATGAACTCAAATGTAAATTCTTCCATCCATCTCATCAGTTGGGTAAATAACTGTTACCGTTCTGTTTTTGATCTGTACAGTGTGATTGGATATGAATGTAAATCCATTTTAAGTCGGCTTTTCAAGTTTTCTACCGCTTGTCAAACAAAGGGCCTTAGCGGCCTTAGCATTGGTTTCCACCGTTGATGCTAGCATATTGGAATGAAAGTGAAAGAGCTCTGTCCAGAATACTTCTTTTACCTACTGCCTCCACGAGTTTCATCCGGTTTATGTCGGTTTATGTCTATTTGATTTTGGTGGTCAATGATGTTCACAATTGAAAATATTCACTTTTTAGATTTTTTCTGTTTTGGTATGATACGGTAAAAAATGGAGCATTATATACAGTAATACCGTTGATAAGTGCTTTCTTCTGCTCCTAAATCCTCTATCAATAATATACTCCCTCCTATTCACTATAATTGTCCCTTTTTTCATAAACGGATTATTCAAGTAATTGTCCCCTTTCCTTTTTTGGTAACTTTTATACATATTTTATTCATCCCTCTCTCCTCTCACCAAACCCCACACAACTCTTTTACTCCTATTTTATTATTTTCTTTAATATTTTGGCCCCACAATTCCTTATTTAACTCATAATAATTCATCCCTCTCTCTTATCACCAACCCCACAAAACTCTTTTATTCTTATTCTAATAATTTTCTTAAGTATCGTGTCAAACCCAAAAGGGACAATTATAGTGAATAGGAGGGAGTACAGTTTAATACTCCGTAACATCGATTGATTGATACACTTTCTCGAAACTTTTACAAAGTATACTAATGAGGACTTGTCAAATTAGGGAGGCTATTTTAAATACTAAAAGGTTGATGCTTGATTGTGTTACTATTCCGTATTAGTCAACTAAGTTGGTCACCAAAACATAAAAAAAACTATTAGTCGACCAAGTTAAAGCCTCCGTCCACATCGTCTTAACTCTTACGGGCTCTTAATTACCATTACCATTACCATGTTCATCCATGATGCAACCAAAGTAATGTTAGCGGTCAATTATTACATTGTTTTTTTAAAGTGAGTTACAAGATAAATTAATCAGCTAAGTTAACTGACATTTATTCAATTATTATATTATAAACAAATTCGAAGCAATGCTAATTGAGTTAGTTTCCTTCTAACCGTCCACAAAGTAGAAAAAAATTGGTACTATTAACAATTAGTTTGAAAGTTGAATAAAAAATTCACTTTTATGAAAGGATATAGGAGTATGCTATTGCATCACGAGATGAATTAAGTAGAAAATAAATTTGATTTTCTTATATAGTGAGGTATCATCATATTAGTATTTTAACATCATACATTTCTAGTATTGCTATAAGATTCTTCATGTTACTAATTCTTACATACGAAGTACTCCGTACTAAGTAGTTGCACAAAATAGGGCACTCTATAATCTCTATTAGGTGAGTAAATTTGGGTAGGATAAACGAGTTGAGATTTTATGTCCTATTTTATGTCCTATTTTATGTCATATTACCTTTATCTTACGACACATTATTCCTCATTATTTAATAAAAATAGTCGTCATTTCTATCAAACTAGTGCTGTATCACAATGAAGTATAGTGAGATACAAGATGAAACATAAAATGGGACGGAGAATCCGCTCCCAGTTCAAAGAAAACATTTCATGTGTTACCCCACTCTATAGATTTTAATCAATGTTATAAACATTATTTACAAGAGTGTGCTAACATCCAAGAACAAACAATAATATTGTAAAACTCTAGTCCCTAGCGCATCTAATTTTCTCTTTAATTTACAATACAATCAATAATATTTTCATGAATCTTGCATCATTTTCTCTTGCAAGAAATTTGGTTCAAAGTTTCCCTAAAAAACTTAGGCTCACAAGGTATATGAAGAACACCTTCTTGTTGATACCCAAACTCATTAGCACATAATTGAAGTAAAGCAAGCATAGAAGAATGTGTCATCAACTTAGTAGGCACCATAAACCTTTCTTCATCCTCAAATTTGCCAACCATAATTGGAACAAATCCTCTTCTAATCTCTTGTTTAAACCCTCTTGAATTATCATCATGATCACTTAATTTCGAGTAACGAGGTGGCGATAATGAAGACGAGTATTGATCCTTCTTCCTCACCAACTTTTCTATAAGATCTTTCATGATATTTATGTTTATTTTTACACAAATAACAACAAAATTTGTCTTACACACTTTTTCTTATTATCTTAAAGGGAGAACACGGTAAAACATGAAATGAGGTGTCAATCAGATCAGCCGGTTTTTATTTGATTAGAAAGAGAAGTGATGATCATGTACTAAATTATGTTTTGATGGGGTATCAAGTAATGTTATGGAGTATGAATGAGTGAAAGAATATGATGATTAGTATTATAGAGTAAGTTGGTTTATATAGTGGGTATGACCTTTTAGTACAAGTGTACTTAATTTACTAATGATATTGGAGTATTAATAATGATAGATTAAAGTGGTTTATATAGAGTGGGTATGACCCATTATTATACTTATAGGTCACAATTTTGAAATGTTCAACGGTCCAATCTCACGTAGAATGTGACTTTGTGACCTTCTTTAATCATTATCTAACCTAAGATGGTATAATTTCCATATTGCAATTTTGCACTATGTAACTCTATTTATAAATTCTGCCTTTTTCTGAGAAAGTATCGATCTAGCAAAAGTAGTACGAGTAGTCAATTATATACGGAGTAACACATTATTTTAAAATTACTACATTGTACAAGCGTTTGTGACTATATACAAGAGTAATTGTTTCACTAATTTTCTATGACGATGAAATTTCAGTAGTTAAAATGCAGGCGACGATCGATACTTATCCATCTAAACTTGTAATTATTCCAAAACAATCTTGTAGGGGCTATTTGTAGCCTCACACTTTTATCTTTAAATTTTGAGCTTGCCATCCTAATTACTGTATGCGTGATTTGCAGGCTATTATCATATAAATAAAAGAAAAATTACTCAATTACTCAATTAATCTACTTTAGGAATAATTAATCTAGGTATGTAGATTGCTGACACGCACACAAAAGAAATTAAACTCGTGGGCTGTGGTTATAGTTGACTCAATAGTCAATAATAATGTATTATTCACACTACCATGTTTTATTCAAGTAAAAGCTTTATAAGAGAACTTATTTGATTAATATTGGACTTCTAAGAAATTGTGTGTATGTGTGTTTTGTTTGACCTATTCATTAAAATTCCTTAAGATGTAAACAATAGTCAATATGAACCAACTATCATGGATAGTAATGTTTGTTGGCCAATATAAGAGAACTTGTTACTTGCATGAGAGTCTTAGGCTCTATTCTTTTCGGCTT
Source organism: Silene uniflora (assembly GCA_018983105.1). Lineage (NCBI taxonomy): Eukaryota > Viridiplantae > Streptophyta > Magnoliopsida > Caryophyllales > Caryophyllaceae > Silene > Silene uniflora. The sequence goes on along the minus strand of JAGPOY010002483.1, from coordinate 18,619 downwards.
AATTTAATCTCTCATTTAACTCACTTAAGCTCATTATAGTTCACTTTTATTCATCTCATATAACTCCAATTCAGTTCAGCTCCATTCAACTCAACTCAATTCAGTTCAGTTCAACTCCATTCGACCCAAAAGCACATGGCCTTAGAAATCTGCCTTCAGATTTTGTAAAAAAGTTATTTAATGCCTATAAAATGTCCATTATCTAGTCGATAGATCAAATAGTTAATTAGTTTTCATTTATATTTAATTGGCAATTCATTGAGATATTTATGTTATATATTTTCTAATATTATAATGTGTTTATGCACTATTTCTAAATAGAGTCACTTCGATTAGACAATTATCCAAAATGTCAAGAATGCTCATAATGGGCAAAGTAAATAACTTCTTTTTTGTTCTAATACAGTTAAGCTATTTGCCAGTTGCAAACCATTTTTAGCCCCGACTTCAATTAAATTAGACATAAAATTATATCGAAGTAGACAAAAATCACGAGAATCGTGTTATATTTTTGATATTTTAGATTAATTTTATAGACGTCTAATTAACATCCGATGTTAATTTTCCAAATCTCATAATTATTCATGTAATAAAATACAATCAATTTGGACAACCCCGTCATTTGAAACAAATTTCAAAACCTCATATATACTCCGTATATCACAAGTTTAATTTGGAATCCTTTCACATTCACAATCAATAATTTACAAAAGAATGTCCTAAGATAATTATCCATCTTAATCAAATTCCTAAATCTCTATCTCCCCCATAATCACATTTACAAATACATATCCTAAAATTACAGATGTCAACTAAATTAGTTGGTCAAGTCATGACTCGTGACATATGCTATTCGATCATGACCAGCTGGTTCGAAATTTGTCAACATTAAGGTCACCCTAGTGGCTTCTTTTACATCAAAGATATTCTCACATTATATTACTTTCTCTTGAAAGAAATATGATCCAAAGTTTCTCTAAAAGAATGAGGTTCACAATGAATATGAAGAACACCATCTTGTTGATAACCAAACTCATTAACATCTAATTGAAGCAAATTAAGAATAGAAGAATGTGTCATTAACTTAGTAGGCACCATAAACCTCTCTTCTTCCTCCTCAAATTTGCCAACCATAATTGGCACAAATCCTCTCCTAATCTCTTGTTTAAACCCATTTGTATTATTATCATCATATTGGCTTAGTTTCGAGTATCGAGGCGGCGATAATGAAGATGAGTATTGATCCTTCTTCTTCACTAGCTTTCCTATAAGATCCTTCATCTTATACTCCCTCCTATTCACTATAATTGTCCCACTTTCCATAAACGGATTATTCAAGTAATTGCCCTGTTTCCTTTTTTGGTAAGTTTTACTCTTATTTTATTCATCCCTCTCTCCTCCCACTAAGCCCCACAAAACTCTTTTACTTCTATTTTATTATTTTCTTTAAGGTTTTGGCCCCACAATTCCTTATTTAACTCATAATAATTCACCCCTCTCTCCTATCACCAACCCCACACAACT
>JAGPOY010002483.1:0-14747 GCA_018983105.1 Silene uniflora | reverse complement strand
ATTATTACATTCACTACCCCACTAAAACCTCTCTCTTACTCAAATATTGTAAATGAGCCACTAACAAAGTGACACATGTAAGGTCACTCAAATTGACCTTGTCTCAACTCAAGGGCAACAATTGCCCCTTGCCAACTCAAGGTCACCACAAGGTCACCAAATTAGTCTCTTAATCATGTCATTAAGGTGACCCAAGCAAGGTCATGACCTCCAATTGACCTTGCTTGGGGATGGTCTTATATATATTTGAAGCTACTATAGGTGCCTTCTTAAACAGTGAGGTTGTCGTTTTCTTGTCGCACCCACGTGGCAAATACCTTACATTTTTGAAGCATCCTAAAATGTAGTCAAAGTAGTTGAAGATTGAATTGTTCAACTATGGTCAACGACATGCGCTCTTCGACGTTTTTTTGGTAGTCCCGTTCTATGTTACTCCGACTCTTCTAATTTCCTCACGTACCCGACACTCGGATATGGGTATGACACTTGGACACCTCATTTTAGGCTAAAATATTCATATTTTCCAAAAAAAGAGTAGACTTCGACACTTGGACACGGACCCGTGTCGGATACTCTTAACGAGTCTGATCAGTAATATAGATCCAGTTGTTATTGTTGTTACTTCTACTAATAAGTCACATTTGTAATATGATTACTTAATTTCAATTACTACTAGATTGGATGTCATGGAGAGAACGATTTTTTTATGACAAGGAGACCCACAACAGTTACCTTTGGTGTGCAATGCTAAACCTCGGTTATACGTAATAGCTTGCAAACCATGTATATTAGGCAAGTCATTCGAGAGTGACATATTTGAAGTATAGAAGGCATAAGCTCGGACTATAAATAACAACTTATGGCCAAATGATAAACATTGTTAACGAAAAAGTCCATCTCAAATGAAAAAGTGAAGAGCATAACACTAGTAAAGTAGTAATTCTATGACCAGGTATGCTTTAATCATTTGCAACCAGGTAATGGGCCACCACAGAGGCACTTGTTGTGAGAAAATACAGCCGGGTCGACCCGCTTGAAACGTCGACCATTTGGTATCGGGCCACAAAGCTGATTGTATCTCACATCAACTGAATCAACCGATAACGTCCCAAAACGTTTTGGTAGAGACCCATATATCATATTATGGCTTATGTTAAAGCCCACTAAACTCCGACCCAAATCGACATTTGAAAAATCGAACTTGAACTGGTTATTATCAATGTGAACATCGATGATAGCCGTATTCGCCTTGTCAAACAAAAATGAAGCATCCCCGGTTAGTTGATTGTGAGCTAGTTTGATCATTACTAAATTGTTACGGCCTAATGACGTTGGAACGGGTCCGGTTAATAGGTTATTGGATAATGAAAGGGTTGTGAGGTTCCGCATGTGGCCGAAATATTGTGGGATTGGGCCTGTTAGGGAGTTATATTCAAAATCGATTGTGTTTAGGTTCTTGAGTTTGGCTAGAAAACCGGGTATAGGTCCGGTTATCTTGTTTGAGCTGAGGCGAAGGAAGCTAAGATTGGTTAATTGGCCGAATGTGGTAGGTATTTGACCCGTCAGCTCGTTGGAAGCGAGGCAAAGAAAAGTGAGTCCTTTTAATCGGCCTAGAAAACTCGGGACTGGGCCGACAAATTTACTAAAGGATAAAGCAAGTTGGTTTAGTTTTGTTAACCGAATCAAGAAACGAGGGATTGCACCGGTCACTTTTGTTCCGGAAATAAAGAAGGATGTGAGGTTCGTCATCCGGCCTATATACGACGGTATTGGGCCGGAAAGATTGGGCACATCGCTAAAGTACAACCCGGTAAGATATGGAAGTTGGTCTAGGAAAGGCGGGATTGGGCCTTGGATATCATGGGCTTCTATGAAGCTAATAGAAGTGACATGACCTTGTTCATTGTTACATTGAATGTCTTTCCACGTTACACAATCAGTTTTCGGATCCCACGACGAAAGTGAAGGCGGGTTGCCCAATTTATTTTTGATGCGGAGGAGGACTTTTTTGTCGTGTTGATTGCAAAACTCGAGAGAGCTTTGCGAGTTAGAAATATCGAAAGTTTGTGAGAGGAGAAGGATGAAAAGAAGGAGTAAGTGAAAGTTTGATGTAGTCATTGCTTTGTGGAATTGAGAAAGATTGTGGAGATTTCACTAGTGTTGGTGAATGTGGAGTAAGATGAGGTCTTTATATAGAAATGATTTCATGCAAAAATTAATAAATATAGTTCATCTTGTTTTAGACGGGGCTATTTTGATATGAAGCAATACGATAGGATTTTGTAATTATTTTACAGCTGAATATGACCACTACTGAAAAATAAGTTAACACAAACTATAACACGGCTAAACCATTGTGGTTACATTTAACCATAAAATTGTCACATATGCCTGTTTGAAACTTCAGATGAAAAATGGTCGTCTAAAACAACAATTTACGAAATAAATAAATGAACACCATACTTGGTTTTATGGAAGTTTACAAAGATACCCTACACTAATCGAGAATAACGTATGGGCATTTAGTACACGTTCACAATCGTATTCTTTTTCGGCACATTCTTATTTAAGTTGGATACTCCGTATATGTTTTAAGCTTAAAACGTGTCAAAAATACCATGTGAAAGGAATGAAACAGAAGCTGAATACATTGGAAAAAAACAAAAGAGTTATTTCATACCCCGTATGTACGTGTGCGATGATATTTAGCAGTTTTACTAGTAAGACGGATACCCTCATACCCATGTCTTAAAAAAGACTTACTGGAAGTATTTATAACGGAACGGCCTTAGATGAATCGTATCAAACAAACTTTGATATCATATGCTCGCTAAACGGGAATCGTACTCGACATGTTTCGTGGTCATCGAGGACTCATTACATCAATTATCATAGGATATCATAAACTAATAGACTAAATAATATCCATAATTTCAAGCGTATCCAGCACGTTGCTCACTTGCCATTTCCCATTTCCTCTTTTAGGTTCCAATAAAGATCGCCAAGCCGGGCTTGGTAGAGGTCGACACGAAACCGGCCCGTGGAAGGGTCAAGGGAAGGGACTACAAGAAAAATCCTTTTGGGCGACGAAAGAATTTTGCATGGGCAACAAATTAGTTACTCGTTGCACAAAAAGGTTAATAATGGCGTCGACCTCGTTTTTGTCGCCAAAAATTATACTTTGTGCAACAAAACATACTTTTGTCGCCCAAATATCCTATTGTGCAACAAATATTATCGCTTGTCGCCCATATTGCACATATTGGGCAACGAAATAATAAAATCGTCGCCCTTGCTCGAAAAAAATAGGCGCAAGATTCTCCCCCCTAAAATTTCCCCAAAATTCGAAAAAACAAAATGAAAAAGACTAGCTTTGCTCTCCGCCACTCATGTTCTCATTCTATCATTTTCATCCTAAAATTTTCCCAAAATTCTAGAAACCACCCCATCTTCCTCTCTGTTTGCCAAAATCTGCTTCCCACAGTCGCAAAAAATCACCTGCATCCTACCTAGGCTTCGTTCACTATCCAATCAAGAGTTTTCAAGGTATATATTTTAATTTTCCCTAAAATTATTAACCCTAGTTTATGAATTTGATTGATTTTGAATAAATCACTAGATTTCTTAGTGATAAACACCCTTATTGTATGATTAACTATTTATTTGTAGTCTTTTTATTTGATGTTGTTGCGGTTGTCTCAAATAATCAGCCCTACAATGAAGACGACATAAAGTTCGATCCTTGAGTCAAACATAAGGCTTTACTGGTTGAGTTTTTGTTGATTCTGATGTGTTTTTTAGTATATAAAGTTCTTATGGATGATTTTTATACTTTTCAATACAACTAAAAACCTTTGTTATCAGCCATGCGATGAAGGCAGCATCGATTTCAGCATCTTAGGAGTTGTTGTTGCTTCTAATATTCTCATATGTTAAAAATTCAATCTTTTTATTGATTTTTATTATAAATGTTTAATCTTTTATTGTTTGTTATGAAAATTAATTATTATCACAATTTGATAAGCTGATTGATTTTTCTGTTTCACTTGAGGGAGGTATTGATTTTGTACCTGATTGCTTTTTCTGTGTTTTTCTGTGTTTGCGAGTTCACTGGTAAACTTTGGGCTGGCTTGGTTTTGTTTTTGGCATTAATAGCAAGGCTCATATTAATTGTAGTTTTGGTTTCTTATACATATGTTATCCTGATTTGCTTTAGTTTTTAGAGGAGATGGTTTTGGGAATGGTGAAATTCCAGGAAGAATTAAGGCAGCATCGATTTGGATGCCTGTTTCCTTTGTGGTCATGCCTTACACACTTTATGCATACTTTGGTTATGTGTTGAAATGATCTACTGGTTAGTAGGCCTAATTCTAATGTTTTATCTAATGTTGTATTAGTGTGTAAATGATATACCATCTAAGATTTTTGTACACCATCTTGTTAGAATTGCTTGCTAAGAAATGTCGTGTTATATTTATCCTCCTCTATTCTTCTGCCCCATGTAATGTTGTTACTCACTGATTTCTATTTTTTTCTGTCTCAGTCATTTTTTTACCTAAATTGATAGTGTGTGCTTGATTCCTCTTGTATTCAGGACAATGACGATTGATGCGTGTGCCAACCATTGTGTCCTTTTTTGGAAAGAGTTTGCATATGAGGATAAGTGTCCGATATGCTTAGCCCCTAGATGGAAGGAAAAATTTGTGCAAGGTGGTGGTGAATGTTCAGATGATGATAATGGTCGTAGGAGAATGCGTGTACCTCAGTTGGTTCTACATCCTTTCCGGTTAATTCCAAGGTACCCAAGCAACCAAACAGGATACCTTGTAGGTCAGGCAATCCATCTGTCTAACATTCCAACTCAAGATCTTGAAGAAATATCCGACTCCCTTGATACCCACGCAAGCGAGCACTGAGGCTGTTTGAGAAGATTAAAAGGTATTTTTATTACCACCACTTACACCCTTGGTAAGTAACTGAATGCAATTATTAGCTATAAAAAATGATGGCTGCCAGGAAAGATGAGTTAGTTTGTAGCTGTACAAGAAGTTCCAATCTAATTCTTACCTATGCAAAAAAAAAGGAAATCTCGTACAAATGATGCTATAAACTAAGTACTCTACATTGTATGGTAATTAAAAAGTAATCAAGGACGGAGACCTACGTATGAATGAAAACGTACTTCAAGTTTGAGTGTCAATTTCTTCTTTATTGTTTTGTAAAGTAATTAGTTATATTGCCTATATTACTAACTTATCGTGACACCAACAATCATACTCCGTATGATTCTGCATTCCGGTGACACTTCAGACGATAGCAAATTGTATGCACTCTATGTCTCTATGAGGGTCTATAGTATATCTAGTCACCCTATTTCGGAATAATATCTGTGTGTTAATATGGATCACCCTAGTTAAGATAGTTTACTGCACTTGTTTTATCTTGAAACTATATGTTATTATGCTTTGCTTAACAAATATCTTACGTGTTACAGGAGGAAGCGGCGACGAGGGTGACAGAAAATGCTTTTTGAATAGTTTGCGTGTTAACTTTTGGACTTAATTGTGGTGAAACTGCAATATTGAGACAATGGAATGGAAGATTTTTGATTTTTTTGGTGACGTAAAGCATCTTATGTTGAAGTCTCTAGTTCATTAATGTAAAAGTTGTGTACTTATAACCTTAGGCTTCACTTATGGTACATTATAGGAGTATCTCTTTTTGGCCATTGGAAACGGATACAAATTATGTATGGCTCCTAATGATACAATGTATGAAAATGATCTATTTTATCGAAATGAAGGGCTAGAGTTTGAAGAACCGTTAAATATATAATGCTATTGGTGTGGCCTGAAATTGCATTTTAGCTTTCCAATTTCGTGGAAAACAAAAGCAGATTTACATCTAATAGTCTGTTTTGGACAACGATATGTATATTGTTGCACTAGAAGTACAATATGGGCAGCGAAAATCAGATTAGGGCGACGAATATGTTGACGCCTAAAAGTCAATTTTGGGCAACGACATTTGTGTTGTTGCACTAAAAATTCAATATGTGCGACGAAACATCTCGACGCCCAAAAGTTAAATTAGGGCAACAAAATAAGGGTCGTTGCACAAGCAACAGCATAGGCAACGAAAATCCAATTTGTCGCACAAAATAGAAAGGGCGTCGAGCCTTGGGCGACGAAGCCACGACGAAACTTTTTTCGTTGCACAAATGCATGTGCGACGAAATAGGCCCTTTGTGCGACGAATAGTTTTGTCGCCCAAACCCATTTTTCTTGTAGTCTGGGGGTATGGGGGCGGACTGGGTAGGATAGATATGCTCAATCCGGGCCCCACCCTAGTTTTCGCTAGTACCGGGGTCAGGCAGGCAGGGTACAAATTGACCCATGGGCAGGTCGGGCCGGAAATCCTTTTCGCTATTCTTGAAACACCAAATCGTCAAAAGCTTTATGTCTCAATTGAACCGAACTGAAATCGAAAATAAAGGTCCGTTGAAATAACCCGATCCGAAAGAACCTGAACCAAAATTGATCTGAATGACCCGTTTGCCACCTCTTTATTACGCCGAAGTAAATTTTAAATCAAGAAACTTTTATATACTCCATAACATCTAATCTATGTGTACCTAGAGAATAAAAATAGAAATATACTTTCTATAATTTGCAATTTTGCATCATCTTCTTAAGAGTCAGCATGATTTTACTAGGATTTTATTACCTAGTTAAATTCTTATATTATTCGGGCCAGGTATTATAAGAGCAATAGCAATGATATATACGGAGTAATATTTTTGTTTAAATATCGCTCGAAATTTCAACTTTTAATAATTTGCTTCCAAAGAAGCCAATCACCGAAGTCTATTACCAATGACGACCCTCGAGGGCCTCGCGATAGAGTTTATTGTCGCAGAAATCCTTACTAGGTTACCCGCTAGAACCCTAATCCGCTTCAAATCCGTCTGCAAATCCTTTAATTCCATAATTTCATCCCTGGATTTCGTCCGACTTTATCTCCGCCATCAGTCTCTCTCAGCTGACAAACGCCTCATCCTCGCCGGTGACAATGGCATTAACTGTTACCACCTTGACCCCCACGCAACAACCACCGCCACATCAACCTTCATTTACGGCGAAAGGAGTCCATTAATGTCCGTCATCGGTACCTCGAATGGGTTGCTATGTATTAGTCAATGTAGGGCCAACGCCTGCGAGTACTGGATTCTCAACCCGACAACCGGAATTTACCGACATATAACACATATCCATACCATAAATGAACAACTTATCGGTGGACACAATCATGGATTCGGGTTTGATCATGAAAACCTCGATTACAAAATAGTTACTGTTTCTGAATATGATTATTATCTCAATAATTCCGCCATGAAAATGCGAATAACTAGTGTTTACAGCTTGAATAAGAACTGCTGGAGGGTAATTGAAATAACGTTTCCTACAGATGCACTCAAAACAATTCGGAAGGATGGGGTCCTCATTGACAGCAAACTATTGCATTGGATGTTTCAGGCACGCGCATTGGGCAAATACAGGATCGGTTGCTTTGACGTTTGTAAGAATAAGTGGACAGACAATGTTTTATTTCCTCGGTTTTATTACGACCCAACCTGCATCAGGAAAAAATACATAGTTGATTTCGGGGTTGTTGATGATTGTTTGTTTTCGACATTTAAGGATAGAATTGATAATCGATGCCAAGTGTGGGTAATGAAGGAATACGGAGTACAAGAGTCATGGGTCATATTGTTGAGCATTCCTGATTCTAATTGTTTTCAAGGGATTGTTATTAATCTTGTTGCTTGTTGTCAGAGCTCAGATACAGTTCTGGTTCGACAGCCTTGTACTAGTAAATTATTCTGGTACAATAAGGTTGATGGTCGAGTTAGCGAGGCTAAATTTGATGGAGCTCCGAATTACTGGAATCTTCAAGCTTGTATTTGTAGCAGGAGCTTTGTTCACATCCCTGGTGGACAACTGATTGAGCACTAGTTTCGAAAGTGAACCGTGAAGCCTGAGATGGATATTTCACAAAGCAAAGCAGTCGACGAATAAAAAAGACAGCTACAGTCTATTATATGATTAGGAAAGTGAGCTAGACGACATTATAGAATTAGAAAATATTCGTACAAAAAAAAAAATAGAATTAGAAAATACGATGTTCAATGTATTTAGGGCCGACTTGTGATATAGCAAGAGTTGTGATTTATTCATTGCTTTCTTCTATCCTATGCAATTCTAATTTTGAAGATTTGATTCACCTGTTTAATAATCAAAATTGCTAAATCACGCCCCCTATTTTTTATTTTATTCCAAGTTTGCCCTTCAATGTTTAAATTAATTGTATTAGTTATGATTAATCGTAATTGTGTTAATTTGGACGGTAAGTAATGTTAGTAACGGTTCCTAAAAAGACGTATTCATTTACTATTTCATTTAATTACTTTTACCCAACTAAACCTTATTAACATCTATTCTAAATGAACTTTTTTTTTTTAATTAAAAAACTCATTGTTTAAAAAATTCATTGTTTAAAAAACTCATTGTTTAAAAAATTTACCGTTCAAATTTTCAACCCTTTTTTACTAAATGAATCCGCAAACGTATTTTTTAATTATTTATTTACTCCCAACAACGAACAGGGTTCACAATTTTATAAATAAAACAAAAACAACTATAGTGTGATTCGAACCTGTCATCACATGTAAAATGGGAGGAAGTACACAAACCACTGAACCACTATAGCCATACTGACATTCAAATAACAAAATTTTTAGTTGTTCTGGGGGAGGCCGTGGGTGGGACACGGCTGGTCCGTGGTGGTGCCGTGTGTGGGACACGGCTGGTCCGGGGTGGTGCCATGTGTGGGACACGGCTGATCCGTGGTGGTGCCGTGTAAGGCACACGTCTTGGCCACTTTTTTTTTTTCCTTGTTTTTTTTTTTTTAAATAAAAACATTTGGTATTAATCATGGGGTGAATTCAGTAAAAGAGGAAAGTGTACTTACACTTCTACGATAAAAGACCGTCTATGTGTTTTAAGGAACGTTTTGAAAACCGTCTTAAAAACATTTTTACGATAAAACAATTAATATTTAAACAATTATTTTTTACTATAATTAGGCTCTGTTTGGCAAAACTAGCTGAAAAGCTAGCTGAAACCTGAAAAGGTACCTGAAAACTGAAAAGCTAACTGAAACCTGAAAAGGTGACTGATAAGGTAGCTGAAAATTAGAAACTGATAAGGTAGCTGATTATACAAAAAATGTTTGGCAAACTAGCTGAAAAGGTAGCTGATTTTTAGAAAAATGACATAAAAGGACATAATAAATATTTAATATTATAAATTGAAGGGGCAAATAAGTAAAATGAAATAAAACAGGTAGCTTATTTTCCAAAAGCTACTCTATGTAGCTTTTCATTTCAGGTAGCTTATTTAACAAATAAGCTACTTGCCAAACACACTAAAAAATTTCAGCTAGCTGGAATTTTGGTCAAATAAGCTACTTTAGTCAAATAAGCTAGCTTATTTGCCATGCCAAACAGAGCCTTAATTTACTTATTGAAGGGTAAATTTGGAATAAATTAGAAAATAGGGGGCGTGATATAGTAAAATAGGGGGCGCGATATAGTAGATCTCATAATAATCTTGAGCAAATTAAATGCATTCCTCAATATATAGCTTGCTTCTAATCGAAATATATAAACAGAACAAGGATCCTATCATTTTTTTTTGCCAAGTGAAAAACTAATATACGCTACATAGCAAAGGCGCTAACAGCTAGCCTGTGCGCTTTTTTATTTAAAATACGCGGAATAAACGAAATTGAAAAACAATGAAAACCAGGAGCAAGATTCCAAATTTCTGCGATCAAACATTTGATCTCCTCTTGTGCGACTTCCACTCTTCCAGCCCCAAATATTGTAGAATAAACTTCTGGCAATCACACCTTATAGAAAGATGCATAAGATTATTATTTAACGTCCATTGTGTTAGATGCATAAACCCCTTTGCCTCTGCTTGAATAGGAGACTCGGCCCAAATTTTTTTCAGAATGCTCGAAAATAATTTGTCTAGTTTGGTCTTTAATAATCCATCTGATCGCTGCTTCGCATGACTTGCGCCATCCTGCAGCAACAAAACATCGCAATTGAAAACAATTTTGTCCATTACCAATAATGAAGATTGGACTTCCGGCCATAACTAATCGTCTTTGATGTGAAGTTCTCTCATCATCATTTGTTAATGTCCTACCATCTTGTTGTCTCGCAGTCGTCATTTCCAAGGCTTGAGCCGCATTCAAAACTAACAGTGACCTAACAATGACCCGAATTAAACCTAATCGTCATTTCCAAGGCTTGAGCCGCATTCAAAACTAACAGTGACTTGGCCTAACAGTGACCCGAATTAAACCTGATCCAACTTGTCATCTGATAATGACAAGGGATTATTTGCAAGCGACGCGAACCTGTCATTAACCTGGCACAACCCAAACTCGATACAACTTGGCACGCTTTAAGCCGACACATAAACAACCTAAGCGACTCAATTACCGCTCTCAATTTACTTAAGCCCTAAGAATCACACAATCAAAACTAGTTAAATATGAAATTAACAAACAAGAGAAAAGTTTGGGTATATATTGTGTATATTACATTGAGACATACTCCCTTTGTCCCGATCATTTGTTGTCCTTTTTTATATTGGGGTGTATCAGTCATTTGTTGTCATTTTTATTTTAAGAATGAATTTGACGAGTAATTTGATCATTCACACCTAATTTATTCCACTTGTCATTTAGTAATTGTCTCTCTCCTCTTCCCTTGGTCTTTGTGCCAAAACCATAGTACAACAAATGACCGGGACGGATTTATAGGACAACGATTACAACCCTAATCACGACTTAAGGAAACCGAACATTTAACAAGACAGTGTTTTTCTAAATAACAACTACCATAACATGACATACGAGATATTTCCATAACAAAACTTTATACTCCGCAATATCTATATTTATTCGTAAGTATATTTATTCTAATATTTCGTCTATTTTGCGTAATCTTATAGCCATGATTTCCTAACATACTATTTCCATGGATTTTTTATTATTTTAATTCCTATTCAAATTCACAAATCCTACTAAATTCTTACATTATACGGGTATATATAATAAGGTTACCCGCCAAAACCCTAATCCGCTTCAAATCCGTCTGCAAGTCCTTGAATTCCTTAATTTCATCCCGGGATTTCGTCCGACTTTATCTCCGCCACCAGTGTCTCTCGTCCTCTGCAGCTGACAAACGCCTCATCCTCGCGGGTAAAACTCGCATTAACTGCTACCAACTTGACCCACACGCAACAACAACAGCAACAACAGAAACAACCACCTTCGTTTATAGCCAAACGAGTCAATTCATGTCCGTCATCGTCATCGGGACGTCCAATGGGTTGCTATGTATTCGTCGATTTAAGGGCAACTCAAGCGAATACAGTATTCTCAACCCGACAACCAGAATTTACCGATGTATCCCTATCCCTCATGAAGAACTTGGGCCTGGACACAGTTATGGGTTCGGGTTTGATCATAAAAATCTCGATTACATAATAGTTTTGGTTTCCAAAGATCACCTTAGTCGTCCCGCCGCGACAAGGCAAATAATAACTAGCGTTTACAGCTTGAATAAGAATTCGTGGACGGTAGTAAATGAAATAGCGGCTGCTACAGATAGTATACGGCCACTTAGTAAGGTTGGTGCCCTCATTGATAACTATTTGTTGCATTGGATGTTTTGGAATTACGCATTAGGCAAGTATAGGATCGGTTGTTTCGACATTTGTAAGAAGAAGTGGACAGACGATGTTTTATTGCCTCGGTTCTATTACCACCCAACCTGCAACCAGGAAGCCTACCTAGTTGATATCGGGGTTGTTGATGATTGTTTGTTTTCGACATTCCAGGATAAAATTGAGAATCGATTCCAAGTGTGGGTAATGAAGGAATATGGGGTACAAGAGTCATGGGTCATGTTGTTTAGCATTCCTGTTTCGAGTTGTAGGGAAGTTATTAAACCTGTTGCTAGTTGTCAGAGCTCAAACATGGTTTTAGTTCGACAACTTTATACTAGTAGATTATTCTGGTACAATAAGGTTGATGGCGGACTTAGCGATGCTATATTTGATGGATCTCCGGATTTAAGGGATAATATTCAAGCTTATATGTGTAGCAGGAGCCTTGTTCATCCTCCTGGTGGAGAACTTCTCGAGCACTCTGAGGCTGTTCGCAAAAGTTCGACTGATTCGATCATTACAATTGTTTAAAGTATATTGATTGATTGATTGATATAGTATTAGTTTTGAATATGGTCATTCAGAGTTCATCTTCGACATTTGTAAGAATAAGTGGATAGACGACGTGCTATTGCCTTGCTTCTGCTATGACTCAACCAGCAAGAAGAAGATCTACCTAGTTGATTTCGGGGTTTATGATGATTGTTTGTTTTCGACATTCATAGACGATAGAAGTGAGAATCGATACAATCTCTCGGTAATGAAATAATATAGGGTACAGGAGTCATGGATCATGTTGTTGAGCATTCCTGTTTCAAATTGTGTCCGGGGGGGAATTATTAATCCAGTACACGGTTTTAGTTCGAGAGCATTGTACTTGTCGCTTCTTCTGGTACAATAAGGTTGATGGCGGAATTAGCGAGGCTAAATTTGTTGTTGCTCCGAATTTCTGGAATCTTCAAGCTTATACGTGTAGCAGGAGCCTTCTTCTGGGCCCTGTCATTTGGCATGATTATTATTTTTATTTATCATAACGTGCTCGTAAGATTAATTGGTTCGTTCCAAAATCCAAATTATATTGTTTCAAGAATATATAACTTGATTCAACTCAAATCTTGCTTAATTAATTTTATGCATACCGTCTCAAAGATTGCTTGCAAAGTACTCGGTAATTACTATGACATATCAAAGCGTGCTTGCTAACTACTATGCCATATGAAAAATGGATGCAGGTGCGCTTGTATGTATATAAGCCATATTATCTCGAAGATTATACGAAGTAGTCTTTAAAACTTGGTAAATTATTAATCTCACACGATTTGAGTTTGATTTTTGAAATATTACTCAACCCTGGTAATGTCAATCTCAATAACAGTAGACACTCGAAAAATTATGAATGTATACGCCTATGACGATAGTTTGGTTAAAAAATATTCGTGTTACAGACTTCCACACCCAAGACCTTAGATAGACTCCAGCTAGGATGAGGCGTTTGTCTGCTTCGGAGGATGCTCAAACAGTTGTCCACCAGGGATGTGAACAAGGCTCCTGCTACAAATACAAGCTTGAAGATTCCAGGGATTCGGAGCTCCATCAAATCGAGCCTCGCTAACTCGACCATCAACCTTATTGTACCAGAATAATTTATTAGTATAAGGCAGTTGAACCAGAACTGTGTGTGAGCTCTGACAACAAGCAACAAGATTAATAACATCCCCGTCAAAACAATTAGAATCAGGAATGCTCAACAATATGACCCATGACTCTTGTACTCCATATTCCTTCATTACCCACACGTTGTATCGATTCTCAATTCTATCCTTGAATGTCGAAAACAAACAATCATCGACAACCCCGAAATCAACTGGGTATCTTTCCCTGGTGCAGGTTGGGTGGTAATGGAACCGAGGCAATAAAACATCGTCTGTCCACTTATTCTTACAAATGTCGAAACAACCGATCCTATATTTGCCCAATGCGTCTTCACAAAACATCCAATGCAACAGTTTGCTGTCAATGACGACCCCACCCTTCCGAAATGTATCCAGGACATTGATGGACTCCTTTCGCCGTAAACGAAGGCTGATGTGGTGGTTGTTGCGTGGGGGTCAAGGTGGTAACAGTTAAAGCCATCGTCAACGGCGAGGATGAGGCGTTTGTCAGCTGCAGAGGACGAGAGAGACTGCTGGCGGAGATAAAGTCGGACGAAATCCCGGGATGAAATTATGGAATTAAAGGATTTGCAGACGGATTTGAAGCGGATTAGGGTTTTGGCGGGTAACCTAGTAAGGATTTCTACGACAGTAAACTCTATCGCGAGGCCCTCGAGGGTCGTCATTGGTAATAGACTTCGGTGATTGGCTTCTTTGTAAGCACGGTTATTATTAAAAGTTGAAATTTCGAGCGATATTTAAACAAAAATATTATTCCGTAATCCGTATATATATATACCCTTGCTTTTTCTCTTATATACCTGGCAGGCTGGCCTGAATAATATAAGAATTTAACTAGGTAATAAAATCCTAGTAAAATCATGCAGTTTGCCTAAACCCGGCCCTAATAGATGATGCAAAATTGCAAATTATAGAAAAAGTATATTTCTATTTTTATTCTCTAGATACACATAGATTAGATGTTGTGCTAAATTCGATGGAGCTCCGAAATGGGGCTTTCAATCTTATATTTGTAGCAGGAGCCTCAGTGGCGGATGTACATACAACCAACTGGGGTCATAGGACACCCCAAAGGTAAAAAAATAATAATGTGAGTAAGTGCTTGTTTCAGGAAAGAACCCACAAAGATAAATTTGGGACACCACATTTAAGAACAACCAATGACAATTCACTTGAAATAATACAGTAATACAGTGGTTAGAAAAGCTAATCTTGGTATGTTTAGGAAGGCTCCACGTGCTACTGGCAAATGAGGTAGGAGTTA